>PYXC01002106.1:1592500-1632500 GCA_015244755.2 Tenualosa ilisha
AGAGAAGTCGAGAAAGCAGGGGAGGAGAGGAGAGGAAAGGGCAACAGAGCCTATATTAGCTCTGACACGATGAGAGCGCATGAGAAAATAGAGAGGAGAGGAGATGGGAGGAGAGCAAGAGAGAAGACAAGTGCAAGAGATGAGAGTGGAGGAGTGGAGAGCTAAAGATATTAGAAAAGTGGATGGCAGGGCTGAGCAAAGGAAACTGGCTAGAGTAGGAGGGAGAGAAGGGGAGGGGAGCGAGAACTGGAAAAGGAGAGGGCATGAGAGGAGAGGAGAGAAGAGAAGGGGGAGATGGAGAAAGAGAATTGGGAGAGAAGACAGGAGAAGAGGAGAGGAGAGAGAATTGGGAGAAAAGAATTGGAGGTGAGAGCTGAACACAAAAGAACAGAGGATGATGGTGAGACAGTTGAGCACATGAAGACAGTGGAGAGAAGAGGAGTGGAGTGGAGAGGAGGGGAGGGGAGGGGAGGGGGTGCCTCTGAGCTTTTGGTCTACCTGCCTCTTCTGCTCTCCTCTCCGTGGTCCAGCAGCAGCAGCCAGAGTGGCAGCCCCCCGGAGGGCCCGGCCCCTTTGATAGTTTGAGCTAATCTTCTGCGGGGCCCCGGAGGGGACTGAAGCCTGTCCAGATCGAGCCCAACTCTGCCATGATCACCTCCCTCCCTGTGTGAGCCCCCTGGCAAGATGGCAACTCAACTCTTCTACTTCTCTCTTTCTCTTTCTCTCTCTTTCTCTCTCTCTCTCTCTTTCTCCTGTCTGTTTTCTTTTCCTGTTTGCGTTCTCTTTTTCTTCTCCAACTTCTTTTTTCTCTCTCATCCCTCCTCCCTCCACATTACTCTCTCTTGTCTCTGTTCTGTTACTGTTGTCTTCTGTCCTTGTTTCTCTCTCTCTCTCTCTCTCTCTATATATATATATATACCCTTCTTAGTCTTGGACTTGGCTGTAGGCCCTCTAACCCCTTACACCCCCCCCGCTCCAAACTGCTAAGTATATGTCCCAGGTTTGTCCAATTAACACCCCCTCCTTTATGTGGACCTGTTGGCCTCCCCTCCCCTTTTCTGACGGACAAAAGAGTTGAATCTGGCGAGCTTCAGTTGAATGGAGATAGGGTGAGCAGGGAAGAACTAACATACACTTCTTGGAGGCCAGAAGTTTGTGTCCATGCGTGTTTTTGACTTTACAGGCAAAAGAAGATTTTCTCCCGAAAACCTGAATATACCAAAGAGTTTGTGTGTGTGTGTGTGTGTGTGTGTATTTGTTTTCAATACTACTAACAGAACTCCAGGGCCATATGAATTGTTTTGCCATGGTTGTGTGGGAGGGAATAGAAATAAGTACTGTATCTAAGCTCCTTCTCTCTCTCTCTCTCTCTCTCTCTCTCTTTCTCTCCTCTTTCTCTTTCTCTGTTATTCTCTCTCTTTCACTTGTTTCTTTTACTCTCACTTATTTTCTCTTTCTCACAGGGAGCGTACCATCACTAAATCGTTCCTCTAAAAAAATAGTTCAGCTTCCCCCCAGCCTCTCCTGTCTCTGAGTGCCAGGAGAAGCAGCCTTTGTTAAGTCATTGTTACTGCGTCTCCTGTCCTTCTCAGCTCTCCTCCTTTCTACTTGTCCACCCGTCCACTTATTGTGATTTCCTTTCTCTATTCCACACACACAAGCTGTACTGGAATTGTCATTGACTGACACACACACACACACACACACACACATATACACTCGCACACATTCATTCACACACACAAACTCGCCTACACACCTTGCGCCAGTGTGCATTGCAGTGTATGTGTGAACCCCCCCCCATGCACAGACATACACACACACACACACACACACACGTTAAATATCTCAGTGCATCTGTGTGTGTGTGTGTGTGTGTGTGTGTGTGTGTGTGTGTGTGAGAGTGTATTATCAGACCTTGCGTAAGTGGGACTATGTGTAGACTGCAGATTTCTTTTTCACTGCTCTCTCCTTTTCAATTCATGTCTGCTTCCTGTAATTTCATGAATTAAAATGCCCACTCAGGCAATCTACTTATCCTTGACATTTTAACATAAAATATGCAGAAAAAGGCAGTGCAAAAGAAAACCTGCTTCTTTTCAGACAACAGATCTTGTAATGTGTGTGTGTGTGTCTGCATGTGTGTGACTGTATTAGTGTGTGATTGTGAGGTCTTTGGAAGGTCAGTGGTAAGCCGTCATGACCATATGTAGAGTTAGCTTTGTGGGGAACAGAAAGAGAGCAAGAAAGAGAGAGAGAGAGAGATAGAGAGAGAGATGGCGGGATTAACCTGAACAGTGTGTCCACTGGTTGCTGTCACATCAGCTCTTAGTGCATGAGGAGGCCCATTGACCATCACTTCACTTCCCCCTGAGGAGCTATAAGCACTCGATCAGATGTGACCTTTCCAAGAGGCAGGCGCAGATAGTGATGGAGAGAGAGAGAAAGGGAGAGGGTAAGAGAGAGAGAGAGAGTGAGAAGAGAGTGGCGAGGAAGTGTGTAAAAGAAATATCCCAGCTTGTGGAGATAATGCCAGCGCTCTAAGGAGGTGTTAGCCCAGGCGATCACAAGATTGAAGGTTTGTGAGAACACTTTGTGAATTCTTTCTTTCTTGCTTTCTTTCTTTCTGTCTGTCTGTCTTTGTGCAATGTGTTTCTCATGCCATGAGACCATTAGTCACTGTGCCTCTCAGCAGAATACCTATAGCTCACGGAGAGAAAAGCAAAAACATCACCAAAAATGTACAACATTGTAAGAACTCGAGGCCATGGCATAAAACTAGGGGCTCAGGTGTAGACCTGATGGGAGGTGTTGGGTTGGTTTTTGGGGGATTGTGGGGGGAGGGGTCTGCCTTTTATAGTGGCCTTTCCTGTGGGCTACTGAAAGCCACACCACTGCTCTGTGGACCGCAGCACACTGATATCCCAGATGGTCCCTGACAGGCAAGATAAACAGTGATAAATTCTAATGTGCTCCCGAGGTCAAGGCTCAGTGTATTACAGAGAGAGAGAGAGAGAGGGAGAGAGAGAGAGGGAGAAGGAGGGAGGGAGAGAGGCAAGGAGCATGTGGCTTTTAAGGTTAATTCAGTGGGCTCACCTTTACCAACGGTAGCGCCAGGAGAATGGATTGAGAGATGGACAAGATGAGAAGGGGAGAGAATGTGAATGAGAGACTTTAAGAAAGAAAGAAAGAAAGAAAGAAAAAGAGGAAAAAAAACACTGTGTTGACCAAATGAGAAGAGACTATGAGGAATAGAACCAGAAAAAAAGCTCCTAGGGATATAGGCAGGAGGGAGCTGAGATATGACTAGATGACAGAGAGATGGTGAACCTGTCTGTGACTGTTCTTCAGGAAAGTGGCCATTTCTGCCTCTCTAGCTAGTTTCCACCAATTATGTCCATGTCAGCGTGCGGCCTGGATTCAAAATGCAACCAGAGCCTTCAGGGCTGTGCAGCCTCCTGCACAGACTTCATCTTGTGTCTGCCTTTCTTTCTTGGTGGCAGGCAAAGAAAGACACACACACACACATACACACACACACACACACACACACACACACATATACCCTACTCTTAACATGCATGCACAGGAACAAGCGCAAGCACAAAGAGATATTCACATGGACCACGGACATGGACACACCACCACCACACACATACACACACACATGGCCCCATCCCATCACATGCACTTAAACACATATAAATACATTGGCGCCTACATTAAAGTACTCAGAGACAAACAAACACCCTCATTACCAGGCTTACCTGTCCTACTCACTGTCTTTCACACACCGACACGCTCGCAAACACACAAACAACACGCCTTCCAACAACTGTTCTCCCTTTCCATCTCCTCCTCCTCCAGACACACACACACACACACACACACACACACCCATTCTTCCCTCCCTCCCTACTCCCTCCCTGTATGTCTGTCCTCTCCTGTCCTCTCCTGTCCTCTCCTCTCCCCAGGCTGTCCGTCCATCTTTCTCCGCATCTCTCTCTCCGAGCTGTCTGTTCTCCTCTGCATCCTGTCTGGCTTCTTCAGTGGTGGTAATAAGCCCTCCTGATTGGGCGGAGGGAGATGAGAGGATGCAGTATTGATGACCATCACTCGTCTACACGACGGAGGGGTTCTATTATTAGTGGCAACCATAACAAACAGCAACAACAATAACAATGACAGCAGCAACAACAGCAGCACACACGCTGACACATTTATGCACACACACACACACACACACACACACACACACACACTCCACACACACACACACACACAGTCGTAATTGAAAGAAAAGTGCCCCGAGCACATGGCCCTGACGTGGCTCGGCCGAGAGATCAGACAAGTGAGAAAGAGTGAGTGTGAGTGTGAGTGTGTGTGATTGTGTGTATACACTCATGCTGGGTGCGTGTCTTTGTCTGTGTGTGTGTGTGTGTGGTAGAGAGAGAGTTAGTGTGTCGTTTGAGACTGACAGAGGAGAGGAGGGATGAGAACGAGATGGAGCGTGAGACACTGAGTGGCTAGTGGTGATGATGGCAAGAAGAAAGATAATGTGTGAGTAAGGGCCTGTTGTAGAGGAGAGAGCTGTGTGTGTGTGTGTGTGTGTGTGGTGTGCTGCTGCTGGTGGAATAGTGGTGGTGGTTGGCGACTGTAATAATGGTGAGGGGAGAGAGAGAGGGAGAGAGACAGGGACTCAGACAAATAGGGCGTTTATAATTAGTCCGGCATTGTACAAACAGATTAGACAGAAGTGGGGGGGGGGGGGTGGAGAGTGGATGTGGGAGGTTACACAGGCGGCTGCTTGTGTTTATTTCAGTGAAAGCACAACAGGAAAATGCATAGCTCTTGATGAGCAGTATAGGCAGGGGGTAAGCAAATACAGAATGGCTGTAAACCAGGAGACAACAACACAGTCTGTATTTATTACTGTCTTAGGTGGGAAGATTCAGAGGAATATGGATGAAGACCCACTTAATGACTTTTAAACAGTTCATTCAAATACACCTGAGTTTGCTCTTGTTTGTTTGGCCAGGAACGACTTAAAACATATTCAATTTCTTCTCGGTGTTTCATTCAGTGGAGGTGTGTGTGTGTGTGTGTGTGCGTGTGCGTGTGTGTGTGTGTGCGTGTGTGTGTGTGTGGAAAACACATTTTGTATTCTGCAATAATCAGATGTAGGCATGTCTCAAGACATGTCCTTGGAGCAAATGGTACAGTTCAGGAACTCAACCAGAACTTAATTGTGCATCTACTTGGCTTCTCGGCACACAGTGTTAGACTTCAATTAAATGGAAGCCTATTCATCCGTGGGCCTGGAGGAGAAAACATCTGTAATCATCAGCCCTCCTTCATTACATTAAAACAATACACTTATGCAGTGGCCAGAGGCCGAGAGGAGGAAGAGAGGTGGAGAGGGAGAGTGATGGAGGGAGAGAGAGAGAGAGACAGAGAGAGAGAGGGAGATGGAGGGAAAGAGGGGTTAAGTAAGGTAAGAGGTAAAGAATAGAGAGAAGAACTGGAAAGAGGAAAAGCAGGTACAGAGAGAGAGAGAGAGGGGAAGAAGAAGTGCAGCAGAGGGAATAGAAATTAATGCCGTTTGGTAAGTGCTGAAAGCAAGAATTAGAGGAGAATAGAACAGAAAGAACCAGGGGAGGAGAGGTGGAGAGAGAAAGAGAGAGATGGAGAGGGAAACAATCAGAGGAAAAGTAATAAACCAGGGTGAAAGAAAAAAAGAGAGAAAATGAGAGGAAAGGAGGTGAAGCTAAGTGCTCGTCTTCACTGCTTTGAATGGAGGTGTGAGAGCAGTGGGCTCATGTATGCATACAGTGCATGTTATTGGGCCCATGGGAAGGTCTAGCACTTGTCCAGTCTCATTGAATATTGATGCAGAGGTGATAATGTGTCTTGAATTAAGTGCTATGAAGAGCCCTGTAAAAACTTAGAGTGTCCCTGAATGCTGTTTTTTTTCCGGCCCTGGAAGATTGCCCCTACAGCAGGGGCCCAAAGCTTTAGGGGCCGGGGAAAGGGGACATGAAGGGGTTGGTCACGTATCACAGTGACGCCGCGGTTAATTATTTATCCTGCCGTTAACGCACCGGGCAGGGCCAAAGTCACGGCTCTTTTGTGCTACCTGTGTTTCCGGATGCTGAGTGAGTGGGGCTTTTTTTTTTTATCCCTGGGTATTAAGAGTCACCTTGGCTTTTGGCAGGAGAGAAAGAGGAGGAGGAGGAGAAAGATCTGCGAGTGAAAAAGAAATGAAAGAAACCAAATGGAAAGTTTTGTGCTGCTGCGAGGAGGAAATCGTCAGGAGGCAGCTGACACGCTTGGCGCAGAGGCGGCAGCCTCCGTGCCGAGTCCGGTTGGCATGATGGATTTCAGGGGATATTGGGACAGTGGCTATGATGGATGAAGCGCTCGTTGTCTGTGCCAGGGCGGTGATGATGGGCACTGCTGCCGCATCCCCCGCACCTCTCTCCGGGAGGTGAGCAGTTAGCTGGTCTGAGGCGGTGTTAAACGTCCCTTGGGTGACTCCCTATTTTAAATACCCTCCACCCCATTGTTAGGAGAACTCATACTGGGGCTCTCAGCATCTAGTCTGCATGGCCTAGAACACAGAAACACACACACACACACAAACACATAAACCAAACACCACCTTACAAATTCTTATGATCTCCTGAGCAAAATAAAAAACATACTCTTTTGTCCATAATCTTCAAAAAGCAAGAAGGGCAAAAAAAAATGTAATTAAGTGGGTGAAATGAGCACGTTTTATTATTTGGAGTCCCTCTGGTAAACATCCTGGTTTGGATCAATTAACCAAGAACTAATGAGCAAAGAGGGGGTCTGCCTCAGTATCATGCCATTGTTCGTTTGCGTTTTTTAATTAATGGGTTTTGAAGTAAAATCGCAAAAGTTTTAATTGTTTTTTCAGGGTGGGGGGAGATCAGAGAGTTAATTATAAGAAGGGCTTTAAAGTGTGGAGGATTTAGACTTTTAATTAAGGAGGAATTTGTCAGAACTGATACTACTAAACACTACTGGGTTCAGATGAGACAATCCTTCCTTATTTTTTGTCGTTTTTTATTTCCACTGCTCTGTTGCTTTCTCTATCACCATACCTCTCTCTTTTTTCCTCCTCGCCTCTTTATCCTCTGTTTTCTGATACGCTGCACCATCTCTCCTTTCCCTCTTATCATTTCATTTTCTGTTTTGTTTTCCCTCTTTCATTTTTTTTGTTTAGGTTTTCTCTTGTCTTATTTTCCTCTCACATTTCTCTATGTTTGCTCTGGCAGTTTATGGCTTTCTGTCTTTTACTCCTTACCTACACGTCTGTCTTCTCTCGCCTCTCTCCTTATCCCTGTCTCTCTTCTTAACACTTTCCTTTCCATCATCTGTGTTTTCCATTCTCTCTCTTTCTTTCTCTTTCTGTGTGTGTGTGTGTGTGTGTGTTTCTCTTTATGTGTGTGTGGTGGAGGATTACTAACCTTCTGGATTGCTGGGGAGGCGTGTGTGGGTGGGGTAGTGGCTTCAGTCATTCCGACGGATTGCTGAGATTGAATTAGTGAACTCCACAAGAGTGTGGGATGATGGGGAGATGTACACACAGTTCCCTCCTCTCTCTCTCTGCAGTTTCTTCTCCTCTGTTTCCCTCTCTTTTTTCTGTAACCTTGGAGCTGCCAGTTTCTCATTTTCTTTCCTGCCTTTTTTTCCCTTTTCCTCTCATTCTCTCACTCCTGCAGTCCCTCAAAATGCAGCTGTTACATTCAGTTCCTTTTTTGTCCTTCATCATTATCTGTCTTATTCCTTATTTCACCCCCATCACTTCCTCCATCTCTCTCCCTCTCTCTCTCTCTCTCTCTCTCTCTCAATCCCTCTGTCTTCCTGTGCCATATGAGATTGTTTTTGTACCCATGGTAAATCACAGTGAAGTGATTAGCGCTGTTTGATACATGATTACATTGCCTCACTGATTTGCTTTGCAGATGCCCTTAGCCTGGCAGACGCTGGTGAGCGGCATCCGTACATGTCCCCCCTTCGCACAGCTGGGTATTTCACAGGAGATTCTCAGGTTAATTGCCTTGATCATGGATATGGCAGCATTCACTTCCATGGTGAACTTAAGCTACAGCCTGCTGCACTAACCCCCCCACCACCCCGCGCCTCTGCACAGGGATGCTGAAATATTTATTGCAGTTTAATGTCCAGTGTGCGAAAACAGGCTGGTGTGCTGTCTATAAGGTGATGTGGTTGCATTTCTCTGTTTGCAGCTGGGATTCAGTTGTGCTGAGGCTTGTGTGCATAGAGGCAATGCTGTAACGCCAGTGAAAGTGTCTGCCGGCCTCCTCGCAGTCTCATGGGGATCTGGGTCGGGTTTTCCTTCTCCAGACTCTTTTCTCTGCCGCTCACTGTGCAAAGACGGTTTTTATCAGCAAGAAAGAGAGGGGTGCAAACCTGGGTCAGGGACCCCTGGGGGCAGCCGCAGAATTTAGCGGCTTGCTCTGAGAGCAATTGATGATTTCCTGAGACACAGCAAAAACAATGACATTTGTCTCTGTGATTGCATCAGAAATGCAGTATGTTGCCATGTCTGATTGAGACACTGAAGGTTTGTTCAAAAGCATTAAGACTTCTTTGTTTGCATTTGTTTTTCAGTCACCTTTATTTTTATCTCCTGCTGTATTGGTGTAAAGCAAAGAACTGACCTTTGGAAACAAGAGTGCTGTAAAACCTCAAATGGAAATTTAAGTGCTGTATGTAATCACTGAAGTCAGTTTCAGCCCAAGCAGCCTTGGTCAAACACGGTTGCTTTTTTTTTACTCTGTCTTTTGTAATAATAATTACATACTCCTGGGTACAGCTGGCAGAACCTGCCACTGTCATTATCATAGTGATCACAGCTTGCCTTTGACACACAACTCCCTCCATACACAGACACACACGCACACTCACACTCTCACACACACACCTCCCATCTCTTGTTCTCTCTCTCTTTCCTCAGGAATGACTGGGAATGGAGGGATTACCTTTTATTGCCTGCCAGTCTCTTCTCTCACCTCATCCCTCTATCTTTCCCCCAACTCGCTCCGCCGGTTGCCACGTGCTGCCTCTCCTTATCTGTTTATCCCACTGCCACTAATCTCTATCGCTTTCGCTCCGTCCCTCACTCCCTCTGTTAGTGTCTCTCCTTCCTTTCATCTTGATCTCTCTCCTTGTCTCCCCTCCAATCCCACCCCACCCCACCTCACCTCACCTCATCCCACCCCACCCCACCCAACTCCACTCCACTCATCTATCCCCTCCCTCTCTCCTTCCACCATGTCTTGCCCTTCTCTCTCTCTCTCTCTCTTTCACACACGCTCACCAAACACTTTTGTCCCCCCCCATTACCCCCTATGCCTTTCTCTCTGAAGTTCATCGTGTTCATCGTGTGTACACAGTGTATTTGAATTGGACATAGAATTGTAAGAAATGTCAGGGCTCATGTCAGTACTGAGCCACATAACCGATGGGCAGAAAACCAGAATAAATGAAAACAAACGGCCCGCCGGAGCAGAGAAAGAGTAGAGGTGAGGAGAAGAGAGGAATGAAGAGGGGAGGGGAGGAGAAAAGAGAAGAGAAGAGGAGAAGAGAGGGGAGGAGAAAAGCATAGAGGAGAGGAGAGAAAAGAAGAGGAGAGGAGAGAACAAACCCTATCCGCACTGACTGGAGACATTTATAACCAGCTGTTATGGCTGAACCACTAAGCCTGGTGCAAGCATTACCAACAATATGGCCTCAGAAACAGAATCAGAATCAGTTTTATTGGGCAAGTATACTTACACGTGCAAAGAATTGGATTCCAGTAGATGTTTTTAGTCTAGCATACATCCAACAGTTACGGCCATAGGGGGTGCATAGGGTGTATGCGCAGACTGGTAAAAGTACATGTAAGTCATACATGTATATCTCATTTGAAGTGTCTTCTGAGTTAATAAATAATACTGAGTACAACTGTAGAAGATACAAATCGTGTTCCAGGCCTGGTTGTGTGAGCCTCTGAGGCCAGATAGAAAGTGCCGTGTTTTTTTTTTTTTTGTCAGGGGCTAGCTTTTCTATCTCATCGGCCTGGAGACAAGGGGACTTTTACACTTCGCTGGAGCACAGGACTGATTCTGTTTTGGTTGATGCCTCTTTGTTCTTTTTTATTTTCCCGGGTGCACGGGTGGTGTGCTTGTGTGTGGGGGTGTAGCTCTTGATATGGCAACTCTTTTTCCTTTTTGTGCTAAATTTGGATAGGATGGGATTACACCATCTGCAGATGTGGTGATGGATGCTGACATATTACAGATTCATTTACCTGATTCTTATGAGAAGGGAGGAAAGGTGTTGTAGGAGAGAGAGAAAGAGAGAGAGAGAGAGAGAGAGAGAGAGAGATGGAAGAAGAGAAAATAAATTAGAGATGTGTCATGACAGGGGTCATGGACAATGAAGGAGAAACAGGCTAGCTTGGCAAAGATAGAAAGTCGAAATGACAATAATCTTGAGCGAAAATGAGGCTGAGGGAAGACAGCGTACGGAGGAGTAATGAAAATTGGAAAAGCTGGCAGATTAAGGAGGCAGGGAAGGTGTGGGAGACAGAGACAGAGACAAGAGACAGACCCACAGACACAGACAGACAGACAGACAGGCAGGCCGGCAGTCAGACAGACAAACAGACAGCTACTCGATGGGGAAGGTTAGGGTGTGAGAGATTGATGAGCAGCAGTGAGAAACTAATTCTCACTTCACTCTGGGCTGGAAGATTAAGGAAGATTAGAGCGATAGAGCGAGGGAGGGAGAGATGGAGTGATAACTTTTACTGCGTGCCAGAGAGAGATCTTTGAATGCCTAATACCCTAAGAGATGAAGAGATGGAGAGTGAGGGAGGAGAGAGATTGGGGGATGGGAGCTGGGGGGGTTGGAGAAGAGAGGGCATAGAGAAGGAATGAGGAGAGAGATAAAGGGACTGAGAGATAAATAGAAGAGAAACAAGTGAAATCTGGGTAGGAAAATCTCTTGTGGTCATGGTAGTGGTGGAGGTCTGTGAAAGAGGACCCATGTTCTCCTCATTCAAATAGCCTGTGTTGATGGGGCTGATGTAATCCTTGGGTCACAGGATTGAGGATTGAGGATAGAGGATGGGGTTTGGGCTTGTGGGCATCCACGCTGGCCGCAGCCTTTCCCCTCTGCACACTCAGTGGAGCCACCACAGCCTTCTGGCAAGGCTCAATACACTGACCTAAATTACACGGCAGGCTAGTGGAATGGAGGTGGGCCGGGTCTGGTCCGATTCATGCATTGTGGTCTATTGCAACACATGAGCTGGAGGACTTGCTTATGTGGAAGGGCTTGTTTATGTATGTGTCAGATGCAGACACAGAGGAAGGGAGAGAAACATTATTCCTCATGTCATGATGTCCACAAACCTCAGAGAACAGCAGCAAACTCAACACACACACACACACACACTCATACCACACAAACACACACACACACACACGCTTGCTATCACATAGATACATACACACCCACAAACAATCAAGCACATGCACTTGTGTTGGGATCTGAAGCGAGCCACTGAAAGGACGCCACAGCAGACTCAATCCGTCATGCAGGATTACAGTGTAAGCTTCTCCACGGCAATGGAGGCGATTTTATGAAGAAAAGTCAGAAAGAGAGAAAAAAAGCATGCAAACACACCAGAGGAAAACTCAGGCTTTTTATAAATGAATAAATCAGGGAAACCATGGCAGGCCATCTCTGTCCTCCTTACATGCGGAGGTGGGGATTCTCCTCGTGCTTCAGTGAATCCACATGTGTCTGAGCATTGCTCTTTCTGCACAGCTTCCCTTCATCGCCCCTCCAACTCCTCCACACACACCCACTCACAGGGCTCCCACTGCGGCAGACTTTCCTCTGACCCTCACCCTCTGTCACCCCCCCATCCCTGCCCCCAGTGGAGGGATCGCGCTGGTTTAATTTGCTGCTCCAACGGGGTGACCTTGAGCAGCAGCAGGGAGGGTGACCGTCGTCATCAGTATCGGCGGCGGGGGGTGGTGAGCTGTCTGCTTGTCGGACATCTTCGGCTGAGTTACAACGTGGACCTGGCTCCTGGCCAACACGACCGATCTCTAGCGCGTTACCATCGCCGCGCGACAAGCCAGACCCAACAGAAAACAATCGTGAAATATTGCCTCTTGGGACACGTGGAAAACGCTGCTGCCACCACAGCTTTGCAGAAAGCCAGACAAGCCTTCAAGAATGTAGTGGAATTATATGCCAAGCCAGAGCTTCGTAGAAAGCTAAGTACAGCTCAGGAAAGTCCGGTAATGGAATAAATAAATAAACAAACAAACAAACAAACTACTTGGAAATTCATGCAATCACACAAGAGTAAATTGGACCGTTTCCCCAAAGCGTAACATGGAGCCAAGTAAGCACAACACAATCTCGTGGAGCCTCCCCTGAAATGAAACATAAAGTTAAGCTAATATAGGGCGCAAACAAAACATGCCAGCAATCACACTTCACACAGCCCATAGGAAAGCTGCTTTTGATAAACAACCTCAAGCCGAACAGCAACTAAAGCCTCCAGACAACTAAACAGCAGCACGCCCATGATATTGTCTATCTGCCAGCGCGCTGAGAAACAGGCTTCTTGGGACTCCTTCCTTGTTCGTTCCGCAGTTTGCTCTTGGAACACAAAGACACCAAACTGCCAGTAGTGTGCTATTCAGGTCTGTCTGCATGTGTGTGCGTGTGTGTGTGTGTGTGTGTGTGTGTGTGTGTGTGTGTCTGCTCCACTTTTATCAAACAACTGACCCATTTAAGCGGTAAAATAGAAGACTTAACAAAGTGGATTTGAGATCAGGGCAAAGTCACTCTCATTATGATAATGGCTGTCAACAATGAAGGAAGTCAGGAGACTGAGGCAAAGTGTGAGAAGTGCAGATGAGGAGCAGCCTTTGTGCAGGGAAGCGAGGCAGGACCTCCAGGGACTCCGTGACGGAGATTAAAACTTGGCCTTAAGAGGTTTCCTTGCCTACCTTTGCCTCTACGCTACACCATAATACTCTGCTGACATACTTGCCTACATCCATATTGCCGCACTCCATAAAAACTGTCAAGTGCTGCATCAAGTTGGCTGCCATTACCATTATGTTTCAGTCCCCCTTGGACGTTTCGAATGACCTCACGGTGTGCCTCAGCAGTGTTGATTGAAGCTGTCAGGATATCGGGGGCTGCCAGGCCATTGCACAGTGCAGAAAACGACACTGGGCTCCAGGGGGGTCTTTTTATGATGATGTGGTACGTGTCAGCGCGGTGCTTAAAATGAGCAATTTCCGGCTTCACACGGCGTGTTAAAAAAAAAAAAAAAAAGTTTTTGCATCACCACTTCCAGAGTCGTGGCGCCTGCTAGCCTCTCCCGGCATCAATGCGGCGGATGGGTATCCCCATTCAACGCTTGTTGCTTTACTGCCTGGCACTCCGGCCCTTGGATGAGTGAAGTGGGAGCAGTCCTAAAGGGGAAGCTTTCAGGGGGTATTGTATGACAACAATTTGCTTTTGTGAAGAGACACCGAACCTGTCCAGAATTGTTGGTGGAGGCCCATCGATCGGTTTGCTCTGTGGAGGAGAGGATGCGCTTGCTGGCAGGGGGAGTTCTCTTCAGTGGAAGTGTGTTAAGAGCAACCACTCTTGAGTGCTCTAATGAAAGAGTTTGGTTAAACTATAAATTGACTCGGGTGATTGAAAGGACCTATTAGAGGTTATTATCATGTCTCCTGTGTGCCGTCTCAAAGTGCCTCTCTGGCTTCACGCTCCTCCCCTTCCCTCCTTTCCTTTCCTTTTCTTCTCCCTCCTTATTCTTCCTTTCTTCATCAGCTTTTACAGCAGCAGACCTTAGAATTCCACTGGCCAACCTTGTGCATTTCAGATTTATTCATCTCGAAAATATCCTTTCCTTGTCCAGCTGAGCTGTGGCTCTGCAGGAACGCCCTTGAAAGGTATGCGGCAGGGAAGTAGAGGTCCTGCCTGACAGTTTTCCATTGAAATTAAAAGAGGGGGAGACTCAGTCAGGCAAGCTACTCCAGCCTTTCTCTCTGATGAGCAGAATGCCATTTCATCTGGTGATACAATACAATGCTGTTGCCAAAAGGAAAACATAAAAGTTGTTGTGTATGTGTGTTGTGATTGTGTGCTTTTGTGTGTATGTTTGAATGTATGCATGCAAATGTATGCACTTGTGTATTTGGATCCATTTTCTCTCTGTGTGGATGATGTATGTACATTTCTGCACATGCTTTAAACTGATGCGTAAGATGGACTTGAAAACAATGAGACATCTCACATCACACTGTTTCAAACCACCACCATTAAGGCCTCTTCTGTATGGTACAACACTGTATTCTGGGGTACTATACTTTGAGCGTGTGTGTGTGTGTGTGTGTGTGTTTGTGTGTGTGTTTCCTTGACAGACTGTAAAATGCCAGGCAGGATGCACTTGAAGAGCATAAGATGGCTTTTTGTGATGTGGAAGAGCAGTGAGCCAGAAGGCAAGTTTCGGGCTTGATGGGCATCAGGTGTAATTTCTGCAAATGCCTCCTCTAAGCTTCACTGCTCGAGCCCTTGCCAGGCTGAATAGCGCTCACGGAAAAGGTCCAGGAATGCACTTGCATGGTGGTGGCGGTGGCGCAGACTACAAGCTGTATTTATTGTTCGCTTTTAAAACGCCCATTGTGTTTGTGGTGCGAGTATTCAGGTCCCCATATATCAATGCCGGCGAAGGCCACGAGCCAAGGGAAAAGCCAACCCCCTTTGAGATCGTATTTACCGGTGCATCTTGCTCTGTCCAAGTTTATTATCGTCAACTCTGCATCGGTTGACAACACCCCCTCCTCCCTCCCCCACCCCCACCCTCGGGTGCATCACCAAAAAAAAATATTTTATCTCTGAGCGACAGAGATCATTGCTTTCCTCTGAGAGTAATCTCATAGTCTGTTGGACTGATTTATGAATTATTAAAGTATATGGAATGGATGTGAATACTGATGATGAGTGTCTAATAGGCCCCATAGTCTCCACATGGGTCAAGACTAGGGCAGGACATGCTCCCAGGACTATGCCTACAATACATTTGTAGTAATCAGATTAGTAATATTTTGGGATTTCCCTTATTGTAAGTGAGTGAAAGAGAGAGAGAGTGAGAGAGAGATAGAGAGAGCAGATTTATCATTTGCTGTGGGGTGTTTGCAACAGAGATCAGTGGTTTCTACTTGTGTGGAGAGATTTTTCTTCTGCCTCTTTTTCCCCGCCCTCTCTCATCTTGCATCATCGAGTGTGTGTGTGTGTGTGTGTGTGTGTGTGTGTGTGTGTTTGAATTTGTATGTGTGTGTGTGTGTGTGTGTGTATGTGTACGTGTGTGTGTGTGTGTGTGTGTGTGTGAATTTGTATGTGTGTGTGTGTGTGTGTGTGTGTGTGTGTGTGTGTGTGTGTGTGTGAATTTGTATGTGTGTGTGTGTGTGTGTGTGTGTGTGTGTGTGTGTGTGTGTGTGCGTGTCTATATTTAATTTCCTTTAGGCTTATATTTTCTACTAAGGCTCGTTGTGGCCAGGGCAAAACCTTCTATGTTTTAAACCCACCATCTTTGTCTTGTTTTTTACAAAAAAGAAAGATCCTTTTTTTTAAGCCCCTAGATGGGAGCCACACCGAAGTGGACTTATCCTCGGCACTTATCGAAACGAGGAATTCATGGGGATTACGTTCCATCTTTCTCTTAACATTCATTGTCAGCCCTCTCGGCTTTTGTGTTTGTTTTTTTTCCGTGCTGTCCTCAAAAAACCCTCAGTCACTGAGACAATGCTGGCAGAGTCTGGGCTTTGCCAGTGTTAGGCTTTGGCATGTTGATCAAAAGTTGATAACTTTCTTTGTGTTTTGTACCTGGGGCTGAAATGTTTAGCATAGTGAGGGCTAACAGCAAACAATAGAATGTAATCATTTAATTGTATTTGCGGACACGATGTCCCATTGATCCTGCTCTGTGGTCTTGGTATGGGAAGTGTAGAGGATGTAAAGGTGGTTGAGAGTGCTCTCTCCGTAAGCTGAATATCACACCTTCAGGTTCATTTTTCACAGGGCTACAGTGAGCTTTTCATCCCTATTCTTTGTTTCCTGGTGCTGCTTGCATAATTGGGCCCCTGTCTTACAGCTCTGTGTGTGTGTGTGTCTGTGTGTGTGTGTGTGTGTGTGTGCGCGTGTGTGTGTGTGTGTGTGTGTGTGTGTGTGAATGAGAGAGAGAGAGAGAGTGTGTGCATGCAAGTTTGTTTGTTTGCATGTGGTGTTTCTAAGCATGCTTATAGATTTATGTGGATATTTCTTGTTTTGATTGGTACAGGAAATGTGTTGGGACGAGCACACACGCTGCGCTCAGGTCATGATCTGTTTGTATCTGCAGTGTGTGGTTTTTGTTACTGTTTATTCCTCTGCGTGATGTCGGCCAGGGAGCAGGTGTATGTGTGTTAGTTTTTGTGCGTGCGTGTGTGTGTGTGTGTGTGTGTTTGTTTTAGCTGCAAAAGATAGACAGTGTGATCTGTAATTAAAATTTTCTGTCTCGTTAAGTTGGTGGCAGCCTTCGCTGCATCACAGCGGCTCTGCAATCGATGGCGAAGATCTCCTCCTAATGCTAACGAACCACAAGATCATTTGAGTTCAGGGCTCAGGGAAGGGAAAAATTAATTAAGATATTTATGGCCCAAATTAATCAGTTCAGCGAGAGAGACTTGCTCTATCCACAGGGTATATTCTGGAGATAGATGGTGCGCAAAGCTACGAGCAGGGCCTTTAAAAAAAAAAAGCAAGGTGGGATTCTCCAGCATCTTTGCTCCGAAAAGCCCTCTAATACTCACACAGCAGCCGCCTTATTTGCTTTAGTTGGACGCAGTTCTGATCCTCTTAGGGTTAACCCTTACAGGATCTACTTGGAGCCTGTATGTTTGTGTATGTGTGTGTGTGTGTGTTGGGGGGCATCGTGTCACATTCTGCCCCTGCCACATGTTCAAGCCTCAGCTTATGGAGAGGTTAGCTTCTTTCCTCAGGTTTGACATTGTTGATCTGGTGAATCCTTGAGAATGTTTATGTGTATGTGGCTGCAGTCAAACCCTTATGCAGCCACTCTCCTTGAAACCAGGACATCCTGACATTTTCTTGCAGAGAATGACGGCCAGAAACTGCCAATACAGAAATCACAAATTATATTTGTGGGCCAATGTCTGTTTCTGATAATTGATTTGAGTTCATGGATGTTTTTGTTAATTGACTTTAGTTCAGCCACGCAGTAATGCTAAACATAGCCACTTGTGTTTTGTGTTCTCATCTGTGCTGACTGTCCAGCTGCATTCGATCAGCTGTGGCTGAGTGGTTTTGGAATGTGAACATACTGTGCGTATCTCTTTCTGTGTGTGTGTGTGTGTGTGTGTGTGTGTGTGTGAGAGAGAGAGAGAGAGAGAGAGAGAGAACAAGATGCTCAGTGAAAAGTTTCTCAGAATAATAGACTGCCACATTCCATATTGTGTTGTTTACGACTGCCCGTATTGCGGCTTGACCTCTGATACAAACACAAAGTCCGAGGCTTGCTCTGGCATCGATACCGATCCAAGACCCCTGTCAATCCCAGTGTCACCAGGGCATCTAAGGAGATTGCCTGATTGATTGAAGCGAGATGGAGCAAAGAGGGCGACCTGAGTTAAGACAGCACTGTGATTGACACAGAAAGAGAAAGAAGAGAGGGAAGTGGAGGAGAGGACAGCACATTTAACAATACAGAGAGGAAGAGAGAGAGAGAGAGAGAGATAAAAGGAATAGAGGAAGAAAAACAGGCAGACAGTTGGTGTGTGGGAGAGGTGATGATGAAGAGGACACGCAAAAAGGAGAGACGAGAACAGATAGGAATGGTAAGGCTTGTGAGGCTCGTGAGAATATTTGAGAAAGTACTATATAGTTAGCTTGAAACAAAAGCAGAAACCACGACAAAGAGTGATAGAGAAGTTTAGAGAGAGAGAGAGAGAGGGAAAAGGGTAAAGTACAGAGTGGAGTGGGGGTGGGGTGGAGGGGTGCTCCGTAGAGAACCTTTGGGCCTCCGTCACGCACCAGTGTGCAGCACTGACAGGGTCTCCCTGTGCCAGCCCTGTCCCTCAGTGTCTCTCCCGAAAGCAGGCCACATAACACCTCATGGGCACAAGCCTGGGCCTCACATGACACCCGGGGGCACACAATACACAGTGACGTACCAAACAAACAAAGTCACGTTTTGTTTTGTTTGTTTTTTTTAATAAAAAAACGTGAGCGGAGTGGAACTTGTCGTATACACAAGAGCTTACGTCTTCTTCCTTGGGCCGTAAAGTACCCTTTGGTGCCAGCTGCATCAACAGCGGCAGCGGTAGAATGAGCCCCATTATTATCATCACAACAGCCCAAATAGGAGCAGCTCAGGATGCACGACTCTGACACAGGCCCGCTAGCTAAACGTGCCGTAAAGCGTTCCCACCAAACCGCAGCGCACCACAGCAGACACTGCAAAATTAAACTCATATGTATTTTTCATCTTTTTAGTACCGGCTAATTATATACTATACAAGGGAGATGACTGCTCTGCATGCAGCCCAGTGTCTTTACAAAAGAGAGTCGTTTGGCTCAACCAGTAGCATTGTCACAACAGCACAAACTGACAGACATGTTGCCGCCACCCACCGCTCGTGTAGACCATGCAGACGTGACGGGAGACAGGATGGTGAGCTGGTGTTAAGGCCCGCAGAGCATCGTGTAACACGTGAGTCATTACGCTGTGTAAGCTCTCTGATGACAGGAAACAACACGCGGCACAATTCCGATTTGCACTGAGTGCTTCGAGAGCTTTCAAGATATACAGCCAAAGTCCATAGTGTGTTGTCGCTATGTAATAGATTATTTTGGTTGACTGACAGGCTATAAGGGTGGAGAAAAAACCCTTCCGTAACAAATAACTGCGAGTGCAAGAAGCAAAGACTGCAATAATAATCATAATAATTGTGTTCCTGTACAGTGATTTTGCCCAAGCTAATGGATCTGTCTCTCAGCGTGTCTTGTGTGTTCTGTTACCTTGCTGTGGTGCTCCACTTTTAATTAACATGCTGCAATGATTAAAGTTTTAACTTAATTATCTTTATCTTTTCTCTCAGGGTGTTCAACCCTCCATGGAAAACTGAATGAGACATTCTGCACGAGAGGAGGAGAAGAAGAAAAAACACGTCAGAGCGGCTTGGACAGATAGAGTGGGATAATAAATAAGGAGGAGTGACTGGCACCTGCCCTCCAGCTCTCTTTTGAAGGGCAGGGAGTAGAAAGGATTGCACAGAGAGGAGGGAAAAACAGTAGGGAAAAGAGAGAATGAGGACAACTGGAAATCAAGGCTTTCCTCACAGTGTCTGTCACTTGCACTAGAATCTCGGACCCCGGAACCAGGAAGTATGATCAACAGGAAGTTGCTGTTATTGGTCTCCCTTTTCCTGTGGGAGGAGTTTGCCGCAGCGGGGTCAGCGGTCAAGGTGGTCCGGAGGAGGGGACTGGGCGCACAGCATTCACTTAAATCTGAGGGCAAAGTGCTAGCTGATCAAAGGGAAGAAAGCCCAGAAAAAGTGGGCACAATGACAAATAATCTCAAGGACTTGCTCACCCACGACCAGGCGGAGCATGGTGAGCTAGCTGTCATAAAGAAGCTTTCACAGAGCTACACCGCTACTCACTCTCTACTCACCAAACGGGAAGATGGCCAAAAATTGAAATTGGATGGATTGGACTCCACGGGACATGGACTGTCCAGCAACAACGTGGCGGCTCTGGAGCCCAGGAAAACCAGGAATGGCACCAGGAACACTGACGGTTCCTTCTCTAAACCTGGGCGAATCGATAAAGGCCTGCCCATTCATCACAAGATAGACTTTGGCCTCCACCCCAACAGGACCAAATCCAAGTTCCCAGCTAGGTCCACTTCCAAATTGGGGTCTTCTGTCCGCCAGCCCAGCCAGACCCCTAAGGGCCTCTCATTGGACTCACCCAGGAAACTGAACCTGACGGGCAGCTACGGTGTCCTGAAGCTGATCTCCAAGGAGAACCTGGTGCGGATTGTGAACTCCCAGCTGCAGAGCATGGTGGGATTGAATTTCCAAGGCAAGGCCAGTCGCAGCAGGAAGAGGGATCTGATCGATGTGGATCGCAGCCCATCTGTGTCCTCCAAGGTCAAGCGTCAGGATCGGGCCGTGGCTTCGGATCTCTACGGCGACTCAGACAACCAAACGGAGGAGCCGCTTGTGAGTGCGACGTTGCATGCGAACCTCAATGCCGAGCAAAGCTCACGTAGTGCCTGGAAGCCGGTCAGCGAGTTCTCCTCCTTAGATTCTTTCATCAGTCGGCCGAGCGAGCGGGCCTCACTGAAAGGCCAGTTTGTCACAGAAACCTGGAGCAGCAGCAGTAGTGGTGGCAAGAGGCTCAACATGCACCTGGCGTCCACCCCCCAGGCCGAGGTCCTGAACACCGAGCGGGACGAGTCTTTTGGCCACAGCAGCGCACAAGTGACACTCCGCAGCGGGACAGCCAACTCACCCCCACGCGCCGATGCTGCATCTCCATCTGTCTACGCCCTGGACCCGTGGGGAGTGAGAACTGTGAGCAGCGGGGCAAAGAGAGAGAAGGGAGGTGCTGTAGCAGCCAAGGAGGAAGATGAGGGGAAGGAGGTGAAGGAGTACTTGAGCAAAGATGAGGCAATGGAGGAGAGCATCCAACCTCCAGAGCTTGAGTCAAGTGTCACCCAGGACCCCGTCTGGGCCGTAGCAGAGCGGCACAACAGCAGTCACATCCTCAGGCTGCGCCCTGAGGCCGAGTGGGCCGCGGGACAAACAAACACAGGTGGCGGTGGGGAAATGGCTGCCGACTCCCAGGCAGGCAGGATGAGTCATGGTCTGATTTTTGAAGAGGTGGCGGAGGAGGACAATAACGACAGTGATGATGATGATGATGATGATGAAGATGATGATGTTGATGGTGGTAAAGCCACAAGAGGCCACAACGAAGGGGGTGGGAAACGTTCTCGCAGTAGACGGAGCTGGATCTGGAACCAGTTCTTTGTGATTGAAGAGTACACCGGCCCAGAACCTGTACTGATCGGACGGGTAAGGCGAACCCTGCATTTTAATGAACATCCCCATCTTTTTTAAACTTCAGTTGATTTTTATGCTGAAATTTGTATATCTGGAAGGCAGTGTTTAGGGAGTTTTTATGAAGGAAGTGAAATCTCTGACTGGGGTTCATTCAGGGGGTATTTTAACACATCAGAATTCCTTAGGTGTTCTCTCAACTACATTGACTAAATCCATTTT
Organism: Tenualosa ilisha; assembly: GCA_015244755.2. Classification (NCBI taxonomy): domain Eukaryota; kingdom Metazoa; phylum Chordata; class Actinopteri; order Clupeiformes; family Clupeidae; genus Tenualosa; species Tenualosa ilisha. The sequence continues at coordinate 1,613,932 of PYXC01002106.1, forward strand.
TCAGATTTTAAATCCATATATTTTCAGGGGTTGGATATTAAGGTCAGGGCTCCTAGTGTGTGGTTGTGTGTGGAGGGGGTTGTCTGGATTTGACTCAGCACAATTATCTGGCTGACATCTTGCTTTTGTGGATTAGCACGGCTGTCTGAACTGTTGATCCAAAAGGCCCATTAACCCCAGCACCAGGTCAGAGAACTCATTAGGCGCTTTCGAATGTCATCACCTTTTTAACTGCCATTGATTTTTGTACATCACACAATTGAAAGACAGGCTTCTGCTAATCACTCGATGACGTGTATGAATCAATTTACCTTCCCCTGTACACGAAAAACACACAATCCAGATAACAAGCACACATCAAGCACACACAGAGGATTACACAAAACAGCTCCCATGGGAGGTGACCCTTTCACAGAGCAGAAAGCCAGCGGCGTTCTTCGCTCACAAGGCGGGAAACAGACAGGCAGCCCTCCGACAACAGCGTTGATTAAATTCCCATCACACCGCTCATTTTAACCGCATTACTCCGATTAGGCCGTCATTCTGCTGTCAATCTCTGTCAATTTGGGGGCCCCGGGGGCATAGGGCCGCCATAAGCCCCCGAGAAGAATGTTTCAATCAGCTTCATAATCAGACACTTATTCCTCGGTGCCGTGCCGTGCCGTGCCGCGGCGTGTTCGTCAGTGGTGGTGGGCACAACGAAGCCTTTTCATCACACAATCAAGTACAGGGGAGGAACAAAAACAACCAGAGGAGCCCTCATCATTTCCTCCACCCCCCCCCCCCCATCCCCCATTTCCTGTTTTCCACCCCTGATTCAGAAAGCTTCATATGCGAGATTCTCTGACAATCACCTGCTTTCAAAGAGAAGCAGATAAAAAAAGACAAGATGATGACACCGTTAAAGTTTGCTGCATTAACCGAGCCTCAAGTGGGGTTTGTGCACAATAGCAATTTCCCTCCTTTTTTGAGAGAGACAGATTTACATTGAATTTTAAGTAACAGAGGAAGTGACTGCCAGACAGTCAGTATTTTCAGTATTTTTTAATCTGACCTAGCAGAAGCTTGCAAAAAAAAAAAAAAAAACATGATGCATATTAATGTATAAATATTTGAAGTGCGAATTAAAGATTTGTAATGGTAACACTGAAAAATTGACATTTCCTTCAGCTTCGCAGCTCATGGCCATGCATTTTGAAAAGGGAACACGGCAAGGAAGCTTATTCAACTTTCAGCGCTGCTGTGCAGCTACTTAGCCAGCGCCACTTCAGTTAGTACCCAGCCGTGCTGAAGGCTAGCGCTATATGGGCCAGCTAATATCTAAGGTAAATGAATAGCGAGGACAATCCTCTGTGTTAGCCTTGGGCCCTCTCATGGCGCTGCAAGATTAAAAACAAGGCGGACCCCCTGCCTCAGTGGGGAACCTCTTACTAACTCGCACTTCCTGTCCTCGCAGAGATTTAAAGGAAATCCCTTTGGTGGTTGTGGGTCCAGGCGCACACTCTCCTTAGCGTGGGTTGGAGCTGCTCAGCAGAGTGGGGTTTGCAATGGGAGGGTGCTGTAGGTGGGCTGGGCATCTCCTGCTGTGGTGGGGCTTATTAAAAGGGCCTTGTTATGTTGAAGGGTGTTAGCGAAACAAAGGCTGGACGCCTGTAGTGCCTCAGGTCAACATCCAGGCTTACAGATGGATGCGCTGTAACTCATTAACGTCAATATGCCTGTTTAGCAGGTGTGCGCTTGCATGTGTTTGTGTTTCTGGGAGACAGCGAGCGTGTGAGTGCTTGAGAGACAGTCTAGTGTGTGTGTGCATTTTTGAGAGACAGCAGGAGTCTGGGAGTGTATGTAACCTGTGTGTGTGTGTGTATGTGTGTGTGTGTGTGTGTGTGTGTGTGTGTGTGTGTGCATGCAAGCCAACTCCTGCCCTACACACATTGCCTTACTGCTGAAATTCATGACTTAAATGGCTCCCTCTACACCCTATACTGTATGTGTGTGTGTGTTTTGTTATTCTGTGTGTGTGCGTGCGTGTATGTGTGTGTGTGCTCATATGTACTAATGTATGTTTGTGAGAAAGCTCAAGGGAGACGTGTATGTGTGTGCACATACCTAATGCTCTTATATCTTAATGCTCTTATGAATGTTTAATCTCCATCCTGTGGCCCTGTGAGGGCTGCCTGCTCTGCATTTCCAAAGATCAATGGGTGTGTCGGGGTAGGAGGGTGGGCACACACCACGTTTGCCGCTCCTTATTACCAAGATGATTATGATTTAATAAAGTGGAGTATAGCGAACTTCCTGGCCTTTTGTGCCTGCGCATGCCTCTTCGCTTACTGGTCAACTATTTTAATCCACTACTAAAACCCATCTTTAGGTCCCAGTATTATAAGATATGAGGCTGGGGGTGGGGGGTGGGGGTGGGGGGTGGCTGACATTTGGAGCCATCAATAGAACATTGACCAGATGCGCACAGCTTACATTTCTTGTGCGACTTGTGTTGTTGTCGCTTTAGACATGAGAAAAAAACACTCGACGCATGGCCATACATGCCGCTAATGTGCCTCAGCCCAGCGCCAAGTGGCGATTTTAGGATATTGCTTTTTTTTTATGACCGTCGCCAGGAAGCGTTTATAGCACACTTAATGCTTATGGAAGTGCAGTTTTAATTGCTTACAGGCAGCCTTGGCTGGCTCGCTGACAGTGTTGGCAAGCGTTGGTGACGGTGGGGTGGCATTTGAACAGGTGCCGCGGGGGGAGCAGAATGGCACACGGTGCTCTAGTGCAGTCCCCTGGTGGCCTGCAGTCAGGCTGTGTGTGTGAGCATGAGCGTGTGAACATTGCGCCTATTCACCCAGATGCTGATGAGTCATTCAGCCAGGCCCTGTTGCTGCCTCTCCTTCCCTTCTTCCCTTCCTCCTTCCTACCTTCCTTCCTTCTCCTCCCTCCATCCATCCTACTTTCCCTCCCTACCTCCTCCAGTCCTCCCCTACTTCCTTCCCTCCCTCCCTCCCTCCTTCCTTACTTCCCTTCTCTCTTCCTTCCTTTCTTCCCTTCCCTCCTCTCCTCCTTCCTTTGTTCCATCTTTCCTTTGGTCTCTCCCTCCTATGTGAATTGGCCTTATCCCTGTCTGACTGGGTGAGGTAAGGGCAGGCTGCTAGAGGTAGACGGGGAGCAGTGCTGCATGACATGGGGGGGGGGGGGGGGGGGGGGGGGGGTGGTGTTTGAGGTGGGGTTGTGGGTTCACCTGCCACTTTCCTCTGTCACCTCACTTTCCCCTCATCTCCACCCACATGCACCCTCCTCTCCTAGAAGGAAAAGCACAGCGGAGAGCCTCCAGCCACAAGTAGCCAGCGACCAGCAGCCACAATCTGTGCTCAAGCAAGTGTGTCACTGGGGGAATTCACTGAGATTCCCAGCAGTATGCATGAGAAGCAGTCACCTAGAAAAAGAGTGTGTGTGTGTGTGTGAGAGAGAGAGAGAGCACGAGAGAATATGTGAGAGAGAGTAGCATGTGTAGAGTGTGTGTACCGTCACATCCATTTACCCGGTTGGTGAATTTTAAAATAGCCTAGTAGCACACACACACACACTCATACACACACACACCACACACATAAACACACACAAACACGTGCATTTAACACACCCAGTTGAGCTCCATTATCACAGTACATTTCCCTAACGCTTTGGAGCGTTTTGAATATGTTATGTGGTTATGTGCTGGCGGTGGTGGATGGTGGCTGTCAAAGACATTTTAACAGCCTATGACTGTACTGTATGCGTGTGTGTGTGTGTGTGTGTCAGTGGGTCTCACAGGGCTGGCACATGGCATAAGTCAAAGACTTTGGCTGCGGAGCGAAGGGCAGTGCTGTCTTGTTCCTGAAAGGATGCCTAGTATGATGTGCCGCTGTTTTTAATTCAGCACTGGAGGAGGTGGGGTGCTGCTGCCATTCCAAATGCACAAACACAGAAGTCATTCTAAAAACAGACTTGTAGGAGAAAGAGAGGGGGGGGGGGGGGTTACATGATGATGTGACTGAAAGTTAAAAGGAAGCAGCAGAGGGCAAGAAAATTGGATAAATGGACTACAGCAGGTAATAGTGCACGTATTTGGCAGAGACAGAGACAAGAAAAAAAGAGAAAGAGAGAGAGAGAAATTGTTGGGGTAGCAACAACAGCACTTTGATGTCCAGAGAGCAGAACACACTGACAGATGTTGGAGAGCAAAGTGATTAAAGGTAGGGTTAGCAACATTGAAAGGATCCCTGACTGGTAAGGTAAGATTGACATTGGCACTGGCATTGTTTAACGTGATTTAAAAACTGCATTTGTTTTTATTAAAACATTTAGAAAAACCCTTCATTTGTACACATTGTTAACAGCCTGTGAGTTTACATCATTTACATATCAATGCTTTCTGGGTAAAACGTGAAATCGCCTGGTTGAATTGGACATTATGGTGGAATGAACACTTCTATTGATTGCTGTTTTAACCCGAGCACACCGTAAATCGGGGGGACAACATGGGAGCCAGTACTCGGCATGTATGTGAAAAGGAAGACGATCAGAGAAGTGAAGAAAAAAGAGTGGAACAACATCAATCTATAGTCAATCTAGTGTCTATATGCTGCAACAGCTTGGGCATAGACTGGCACAACCGCATGATAGGCATGAGATGTAAAACAACATGGTAGTTTACAAGTGAAAGGATTTTCTAAAACCTTTAGTAGAGCCGAAAAACATTTAGAGTGCTTTTTACACACGTGTATATGCTGTAGCTGATGCCAACATCAATAATAAAAGGCCGACATGTGTCACTAGCCGGGGATTCTTATAAGCAATTCCACATAACACATAACAATCAGTGAATATCCCCTCATCTGTTTGCTCTTCATCCTCTAAACACAATGTAAATTGTCTTGTAACACAGGCCTGGCTTTGAATACTGTGAAGTGGTAGCCGGCCTCAAACGATAACAACATTGCGTGGAGTTTCTTGGGCCGCACTGAATAGAGGAGTTAAATGCCCCCTGGTATGTTTTGTTTGATGTTTGGTTCAAGTCTGATGTGCGCTGCTTAAACACACACAAATAAATAAATAAATCAATACAAATCAACAAAAAGCATAAACAAATCCAATGCCAAATAAAGCATTGCAGAGCATTTCCCAAAAAGAGAACAAAAGAGTGCCGTAGTGAAAAGAGCAATTAAACCTCATTCATGGTTCAAGTGCAAAAATTATTAGTAGTCGGAGAGAGAGATAGAGAGAGAGAGAATGATAAAAGAACAAGGGAGGGTGGTGGAGAAAGGGTGGAGGGCAGCGGTCCCAGTCTACACCTGCTGGGTAGGAGATCATGAGTAATAATTCAAAAATGTCTCTGCAAACGGAGTAGTGCTTTCTTTCGTCTCTGTCTCTTGCAGCGCAAATCATTTAGCCTCCAGGCTCAAGCACAGCAGGAGCGAGAGAGCAATTAGAGATAGACCAGAAAGACAGGATCAGACGGAGAGGAAGAGGGATGAGAAGAGAGATGGAGACAAGAGACATAGAGGAAGGAGAGAGAGAGCACAAGATGGAGAGGAAATAGAAGAGAAGAGAAAAGGAGAGAGAGAAGAGAAAGGAAGAGTAGAGGAGTAGAGAGAGAAAATGCAGGAAGAGAGAGCACAAGATGGAGGGGAACTGGGAGAGAAGAGAAGACAAGAGAAGGAGGAAGTGAGAGAGGGGGGGCAAAGGGTTGAAAGAGTGTGCTGTGGATATAGCGTGCGGAGAAATAATAATAGGGAGATGTGAAGCTGGGAGCAGGTGGAGGTGAGGATGATGGGAAAGGAGAGAAAAAAGAGTGAGAAAGAGGATGGATGAAACTACAGGGAAGGAGCGAGGGAGGGAGGGAGAGGGGGACAGGTTAATGCTGTTAAACAAATGGAGCAGAAGAGCGTGTGAGATTGGTATGAGGAGGCTAATGTGGAACGAACACACAAACACACACAGGTGCACATGTACACACACACACACACACGCACGCACACACACATCCGCAGATGCACACAGACATACAAACACACACACACACACACACACACACGTACAAGGACAAATTCACAGGTACTTGCACAAGGACACACACACCCAGACACACGGGTACATGGACAAGGACATGCATATGCACAAACACACACACACACACACACACACACATACACATACACATACACATACACATGCACAAAGACTTTGGTGATATTAATCCTCTCACCTGTATATTTGTCAAATTCACACAGAATTGTTTCTGTGTCTGTGCATGTGGTTGGGGTTTGTGTATCATCAGAGAGTGTATCAGAGTGTGTTTGTGTGCATCAGGTTGTTGTTATTGTGGCTGATGGTGTGTAGGGGTGCATGTACAAGCATTCGTGCATGCAAGCGTGCATGCGTGCACGTGTGTGTGTGTATGTGTAAGTGTGTTAAGCTGGCTCTGGGGGGAAGAGAGAAGAGGACAGAAATGAGCGAATGAGAAAGAGAGGGATGGAGAGAGAGAGAAAGAGATAGAGAGACAGAGACACCAGAGGGAAGTGCTTAGGAGACTGGGAGAGAGGGAGGAGAACGAGAGATGAGGGAGAGAGAGAGAGAGCAAACGGCAGATAGAGTGTGGTTAAATACCATTTTATTACAAACCCCTGTGGAGACCGAATTCAAACGCCTCTCTGGAAAGGGAGTGTGAGAGGAGAGAGAGAAAGAGAAAGAAAGAGAGAGCGAGAGAAGTGGAGAGGGCGTGGGGCTGGAATTGTGGGGAGGCGGAGGAGGAAACTGGCGAATCTATTATAGGTGGAATTCAAAGGGAACACGACTCGCGCGCCGCTGCCTTTTTCTCTTGGCTTCCTGCGCCTCCTCACAAGCACCTTTCATGTCACAATAACATCAAACATAAAAAAAGGGGCCGCGTTTTTCACACAAGGCTTTTCGGGCTCCGGCTGACTAATATCCACGACAGCATCGGTGACGGCAACGGCGGGAAGACTTAATGGGCTGTGTGAAAAAGCAATCAAACGTCAGCCACTTCTGTGCCACATCCTTAATTCTCGCACTTAGTTTCACATTCCTGTGGCTCAGCTGATAGAAAAAAAGGCTGCAACAGCACTGAAGTCATGATATTCAGAATGACAAAAAAAAAATCCACAATTGTATGTGTCAGATGTCTGTTCTGTGTGTTCTGAAAGGGTTGACCGGCCTAATGAAGAAACATAAACAATGCCATCAGCTCCACCCTAATGACGCTCATTAAAAGCAATCAGACATCGTCCTCGTTTCCTGAGGCTGTTTCCAGAAATGGACGTCAGACTCTTTAAATCCTCCACTGGTGTGAGCTGTGGGGAAAGTGCTGAGTCATGCTGGTGGATGTGTGTGTGTGTGTGTGTGTGTGTGTGTGTGTGTGGGGCGGGGAGGTGGGGGGATGGAAGGGTGGAGGGGTGTAGCATATGTTGGGCAGCGGTGATCCGTTCCCCAGGTTGATGTGCTAAACATAGGGGAGAGAGATGTGGGCCATCAGGGGTGTTTGAGGTATGGTTATGCATGGATGGGATGGAAGGGGAGGTGAGGGGATAGAGGAAAGGTGGGTGGTGTAAAGGCAGACCTTGACCTTGAGCAAATATTTATTCAATGCCCTCTGGGACTCATGCTCCACTTCTCCCTCACTCCATCTCTCTCCCTCTCATACTCACTCTCTCTCTCTCTCTCTCTCTCTCTCTCTCACAAGCCCCCACGGGAAGCTATTGCCAATGAGTCACGCATGGGAGTACACACACACACACACATATACACCCAAAACAGATACACACACACCAACACGCAGATGCAGATTTGCATGCATGCTCAATGACACACACCCATATTTACGCACATACTTACACACAAGCCTGCACGCGTGCGTGCACACACACACACACACACACACACACACACATTCATATTAGCACAGATCCACTGAGACCGACTCAGCAGCGTTCTTAAACAGTGCCACCCAATCGCAGTGTGAACATGTTCACATGGTTATTTATTTATGTTAGCTTTTTTTAGCCCCCCCCGGCACACAACACACACACACACACACACACACACTCCCCTGCTGCACCGCATGCGGCCACAAATTCCTTTTTTGGTGACACCAACCCGCGCAATGTATGTGGGAGGCATGTCTTTTCAATGTATCCAAAGTAAGCCAAACCTCTAGTGCCCCCTTTATTTCTCTCTGTCTCTCCCTCTCTCTCTCTTGCTCCCTCTCTCTTTCTCTCTCTCTCGCCCTCTCTCTTTCTCTCTCTCTCTCTCACTCTCTCTCTCTCATGTAAAAATATTACATAAAGTATTACTATACATCATCAAGAGGCTGGTGCATTGGAACAAATAATCTCCACAAACGAGGACCGCACAGTCTTCTTTCATGGAGCTGCTGATTATGATAATGAGTGTGAATTAGCATATTTGGAGGGCAAGAGAAACGTTTTGGCCCATAAATGATGTGTACACTGAAGGCAGAAGCGTGTTTCATCTCCATGAGACGCTACTAATATATAGGGTCACTGTATAGGCATGGAGGGATGAATTATGTATTGTGGCTATTGCTAGTGGGCTGAGTGAGCTGTGTGAGCTGGATATGAGGTGGATGGAGCCAGAGGGCAGGATATGACCACGGGTTGGCAGATTGGCCCACTGCACCACGCTACGCTACCCTGGGCTAGACTACGCTACACTCACCCCCCTTCTGCAACAAAACAACCCAGAGCAGTGACCCAGACCAGCAGACTAGCAGCAGACTAGCAGCCGACAGCACGCGCCCCTCCTGAGAATGGACCTGACAGCTCTGACTGACTCTTATTGAGCTCTGAATCGCAGGGGAGGCAGACGGGCTGGACACCGACCTCCCTCTCTCTCCTCTCTCTCACTCTCCCTCTCTCTCTACCCCTGTCTCTCTCCCTTCTCTCTCCCTGCCTCTCTCTCTCTCCCTTCTTCTCTTTTACTCCCATCCTCTCCTCACTCAACTTGACTTTGAGTAAACAAACAAGGGCTTGTGCTCAGCTCTGGCCAAGGAAAGGAAAAAAGAAAGAGAAATAACAAAAAATAAATAAATAAAAACAGGCACAAAAGAAAATACTTTGACCAGTTGGCATACTCCCACAGGATCTTTTGCAGCTTGGAAGACTCCAAGTTCTCTTTACAGTCCCAGTCACACTACTTAAAGCCACAGCCAGGCCCCCTGGTCCCAGGAGTGCGTGTGTGCGTGTGCGTATGTGTGTGTGTGTGTGTGTGTGTGTGTGAGAGTGAGAATGAGAGAGAGAGAGAGAGCGTGTGTATGTGTGTGTGGGAGGTGGGGGTTCTGGTCTGTGTTCCCACTCAGAGGAGTCTGCTATCAGCTCTTTGTGCCACAGCCACGGGGTCCAGCGGGGGTAAACACTTTTTAATCAGCTTCCTCTCCCTTCTGCTCCTCGTCCCCATTTTAATTATGTGTCGCAGGCCAGATAAGGGCCCTGCCTCTGAACCCTGTGACGAGCTGAGGAGCCCACTGGGCCCTAGTGGGCCACATCAGCAACGAACGCGGTCAAATGCAGGTGTTGCCGCTGTTGCCGGAGCCAACGTGGCCTGTGTCTGTGCCAACACTGCCCTGGCTGGTAGCTGCTGTTGGTGGGTTTGCTGGTTGGTTGGTTAGGGGATGAACTGGGGGTTGAATTGTTTCGAGGGCTCGATCTAGACCCAACCCTTCTTGTCCAAACCCTTGTGAGCTGAGCAGATGGGGTAGGTCAGACAGGGTAAAGACCCAGAGACTTGAGAGCGCGCCACAGACCGAGAGAGTCAGAGAGTGCGAAAGGGGGAGAGAGAGCAGGCACAGAGAGAGAGAGAGAGAGAGAGAGAGTCCGGGTCTGTCTGGCTCAGGCAGATAATAACAGATAATGTCCCCATCTCCCCTATCTGCTCTAAGCAGCCCACGTGACAGATGTGCCAGACAGTGAGCTGATGAGGATGACAAGGATGATGATGATGATGATGGTGATGACGAAGAGGAGGAGGCAGAGGTGGAGTCAAAGAGAACAAGGGCGGTGTGTTCTCTGGCAGATGGTGCTGGTTTGTTGGCCGGCGAGGCAACGGAACGAGGCTGTGCTATGTCGGCTGGATGGTTGAGGTGAACCCTATCCTCCGAGCTGGTGGCTGCCTGATCTTGAGTAGAGAGCGGAGCCGACAGGCCGAGAGGCCGCCAGGAGTCCTCCTCTTTATTAGACACATGAAGGGCTATAGGAGTCTCTTTCACAAGCTCCATAAAGCCTTTGATAGGATTCCTCACTGCGCTAGTGAGGATTGAGGTCCCTTCTAACATTACGCTGGCACCCACAGTGAGCACACAGCCACAACCGCTATGAAGCCACTGCCGGGGTCTTAAAGTGTCGGGAGGGAGAAAAAAAAGCCATTGGACTCGAGTGTCATTTGCTTAGTGTGTGCAACTCTCTGTGCAGTACTGCAGCGTTTAAAGCGAACTGTGTGGGTGTGTGTGTGTGTGTGGGAGGTGGTTGGGGGGGACACGTTCATTAAGCTAATGCACGGATGCAGAATGTATTCTCCTCCCTCCCTCCATGCATGGTGATTTATAGCGCTGCAGAAACGTGAAATTGAGTAGACGCCGAGAAGTTATTTAAATAATTTAGAGGTTGACACAGAATACTTTTCTTGTTTTTTTTTTTCTTCCGAGGGTGTGTGATTTATGGTTATTGCAAAAATGTGAAATTGAGTATATGAGTATAAGCATATTACCTTATGATAATATAAGTAATTTGGGTGATTTAAAGTCCAGGGGTTCCAGATCTTACAAATACAATGGCCTGCCATGAATAGGCTTGCCAAGTCCCAGTGCACCACCCCTGGCCAAGACACTCAGCCAGACACTCAACAGTATAGTGGATACTGGATCCCTCCACTATTGCCATTCGTTTATTTCTTCATCTACTCATTATACAGATATTTCTTTTTAGTTGTAGCTTGTGTTACAGCTCCTGTTACAAATATGTAATTGCCACACTGAATATCACTGAAAGGTGAAATGTGATGCCATGTAGCTGGTGCAGGTAATTTCCACTGCGGTCAATGTTACCGAATACAGTATGACTGTGTTGGAAAGGATCGATATTGACAAGATGAAGGTGAAAGTGATCTAACAAGCTTAGCTGTGAGCCGTGCTTGTAGAGAGCAAGCAGGTGTCATCGGGTGAGTGTGTGTGTGTGTATGTGTGTGTGTGTTGGTTGGGAGGGGGTGGGATGGTTGTTGCCCGGTTGCTCCACATGCTGATGATAAGCCAGGCAGGCGTGCATGTGAACGAGGACGTTTCATCAGGTCACCCTCTGCGCTTCAGGGATACGCTCGCACTATCGCCGCCGTCTTGCAGCCAAAAGGGATTGGCCAAGTCTTTCATCATTGCAGCCACTTGTGCTGTAACGATGGCAGGAGCTTCATTAAGGGCCTCGTTAAGTCCCCTCGTTAAGGCCCTATCGTTAAGGTCGATCGTTAAGGCTCTTCGTGGACAGAGAGGAGACCAAAAGGAAAAAAAAAATGGCTCGGCGTGCAGAACGTAAACTCTTGGCAAGCTCTACTGGCCATCGAGGTGGGATGGGGGGATGTGGGGGTAAGGGGGTCGGGGGGGTGGTTTGAGGGGCAGAGCCAAAAAGCTGGAGCCTGACACAGGCAACTCTGGGGAAAAATACCACCTCACAGGCCGCTGTCGCCTTGGCAACGCACAGCAGCTGGGAACTGGCAGCCCCGCTGTTCGAGCTCCACTTCCCGTCCCAATCTGAAAGCTGGCTGATGAGAGACGCTCGACTGACAAAGACAGAATTAACTGTGTTTAGAGTAATTAGGCTGCTTTGCACGTTACAGGAGAGGAAGAACAGAGAGAGAGAGAGAGAGAGAGAGAGAGATGGGTGATGAGAAATAAAACAGAGACAGATGTGTGCGAAACACACACAAAAAAAAGACAAAGTATGTGAACATCGCAAGCGCCTCTCCTGTCAGTGTGTAAAATATGTCCCAGCGTCCAGGGATGTAGGAAGGCATCCATCCACATTTTGCCCCCCCCACCCACCCCAGCCCAGAGAAATGCAATCTGGAGAACGACAGAGAAGGAGAATAAAGAGGAAATAAGCCAATGAATATTTTTCCCTGAGAAATAGCCATTTTTGTTCCATTTAGAGAATGTGCTTAGCTGTTGCCACACATCAGTGCGTGCGATCAAGGGAGCCTCCCGCCTCACATTTGTCTTCCCCATCCTGCAATGTCACACTCTGCTGTGGGAGCGAGTGAGGGGGCCGCGGTGGTGGTTCTAAGACGACTCGGCCCAACCCATTCTGGCGCGACACAGAACGGTGCAGTGTGGCGCGGTTCGGCGTGGCACATTCCAGCCACGTACGCACGGTAATGAGAATGAATGTTGATGTGTCTCCAATCCCCCACCCCACCATCCTCTGCCACAGACGCACACACACATAGACACGCACTCACACTCACACACTCCCTGAGCCTCATGGTCCCACTCTCAGTACTCCAGCCAAGCAGACTATTACCCAGACACACATGGCTGCATGCAAGACAGAGTGGGTTGGTGGCAGCGAGGGGAAGAGGAAGCTACCAGCGGCTCATCCAACAACCATGGCAATGTTGGCTGCAGTCGATACCCTCAGTGGGAATGGTTAAGACACGGCCACCGAGAGAAAGCCTCTGGTAGTCACTGATCGTCAGCCCTCTAGGGTCGGCTGTCCACGGCTCCTTTGTTTGGGTATCGAGTGAGAGTGTAATCTGTATGGATGGAGACTGTGTAGATGTGTGCAGCACTCCATAAATATATATCAGGGTCTTTGGTCATTATGTTCTGTTCTGTCTCTGGTGATTTTTTTGTCGATGCCTTATTTGTTCCATCTTCATTTGGCCTTTTAGCTCTCTCTCTCTCTTTCTATTTGCTTTCTCTCCCACTCTCTCTGTCTGTCTGTCTCTGCCCCCCCCCCCTACTTTTGTGTGTAAAGGCTGCTGCGTATTGCTTTTTTGGTTAAGCGCATTTTAAGAATTTTTTTTTTTTTTAGTTTTGTTTGAGATTCAAGTCACTCCCATTGTCTTTGTGTGTGGGCCCTTGCCCAATCTGTCATGTCTCCTGTCTTCTTGCTCTCTCTCTATTTCGCTCAGATTTTTAAAGTATTTAAGGGCTTTTAGAGTTGTCAGCTGTACCCTTGTTTGTTTTAAAATGTGCTCTTTCTCTCTCTCCCTCTCTCCCTCCCTCCATCCCTCTCTCTTTCTGGGCCTGTCTCAGCTCCACACAGACATGGACCGGGGTGACGGGCGCACGCGGTACAAGCTGCGAGGAGAAGGCGCCGGCTCTGTGTTCGTCATCGACGAGAAGACAGGCAACATCCACGTCACCAAGCCCCTGGACCGCGAGGAGAAGGACGAGTACCGCCTGATAGCCACGGCGACAGACCGCCAGACCGACCGAGCGCTTGAGCCCTCGTCCACGTTCATCATCCGTGTGCAGGACATCAACGACAACCCGCCCATCTTTGAAGAGGCTCCATATAGTGCCACTGTGCCAGAGATGGCCAACATAGGTAGGCTTGATCAGGATTTAGGCAAACTTCAACCACTAATCCGCCAAGCACCCTTCAATCTACACACCAATGTGTCTAGTGTAGATTTATTTCTCCAGAAAAGATCATTAGGTTATTTTAGACCCGGCATCAGCAGGTTTTGGCAGGATGTACCAACCACCATCATCCAACTACCATCCAACCACCCATGTTTTAATCTGATTTTATTTCTTCATAAAATATAATTAAACTTGCAGTCCACAATTCTGGTGAAAGACTATTGATGTTTGAGGTCCTTAGCCAATCAAACCACAGTCCTGCATTGTATTCCGCTAACGCAATCTAGTGATTGGGTTTAGAACTGGAAAGTTTAGTCTTCATTTCCAGATCCAAAACTAAATCCTTCTTTCCGTCTCTCAAGGTTTTTCTTTTTTGAAGTGCACACAAAAAATGGATAGTTTAAGGATTGTGAAAAGCAATTTCCTGAATTTAATGAAAAGTAATTGAAGGAAATTAAATTACAATGGCAAAGTGTGTCGTGTAGGAGCTTATATTGTCTTTAAGTACTTTATTGAGCCTAATGTCCATGACCACAATTTTAATAGGTAGAAACTTCTAACAGAATCCAACCAGTGGGGCTACCCATCTACTGAGCAGAGAGAGACGAACCACCACTCCTCCACCCACTGTCTGAGCCAGTCTTGTCCCTCCAGCAGACCGATGGTCTGTTGAAAAACGATAGTCGAAGAAAGGAGGCCTCCTGCATCTTGATTTTAATTTTCATCAAAGGCAGCCATTGCAACAAAGGACGTTCTAATCTTGACAAATTATCTTATGAATTTTTCTATTTATGGCGCCTGCACTGCCTCCCATCGCATTTAAATCTGTCAAAGATGTCCTCTTTTGGGGGGTGATTAAACGCTTGGTATTATCAGAAATGATCTATTCATGTGTTGAGGAAAATATTTATCCAAGAGGTTGAATCAGCATCAATTTGTTTCGCATGGATTCACTTGAATATCTTTCAGGATGTGTGATGTGACTTTGCTGTTGAATCTTAGATTGATTTTTAAGGACTTAAATGCTCAAGTCTAACCAGGCAAGCAACATGTATAGACAATCACCTTGAATACCTTGTATCGTATTTTGGCTCAGCAGAACCTAATACAAGCCTCTTTTCAGGTAGCATCTCATTCTTAGCTGCAAACACATTAAATGTGCCATCAGCCAAATTTGTTGATGTGTTTTCTGTTGCTTCCGGGCTGAATGGGTTTCTCATCTTGCTTCATCTCTTCCGTTCAGTTTTCTTCTTTTCTTTTCTTCTCTCTCTACGTGTTGCATCAACCCTCCCAGTCACATCTGCGTTTGATCTGTCTATCTGATCATTCTAACTTGCCGCCGCCAAATCAAAACACTAGCGCCAAGTGTGTTGCCTTCACATTCAATCTCCCATTTTTCCTCGACTCTGCTTCTTAAATACCTGTGATGGATCAGAAATAAGACTCTGGTATCCCACCACACACAGACAGCCGCCCCAACACCACCGCCTAGTTACATCTCTGCACACTTACACAAATACACACACACACACACACACACATAGACTCACACACGCACACACGCCACATCCTGCACTCTCTCCTGGTGACACTGTCAGGTCTTTGATGTCAGAAAACAGCAACAGCTGCTCCCACAAATCCCTCCTTCCCTCTGAGCTTGTCAGCCGGTGCCTCATGGGAGTTGTGGTTCTTTTTTGGCACTATGTATTTTTCCTAACAATTTCAATCGCTCACACAAAGCTGACGGCCTTTGATTTATTTGGTGGGTTAAAGGAAAAGAGAAATGACAGAAAAAAAGACAGAGGAGTCCAGATCTGTCAACAGAGGGAGGGACTCAGCTGGGGGATGGGAGGGCTGGTGGGAGTTCAGAGAGATAGATAGAAACATAGGAAGGAAGAGTGAGAGAGAGAGTGTGTGTGTGTGTGTGTGTGTGTTAGTGTGTGTGTGTGTGTGTGTGTGTGTGTGTGTGTGTGTGTGTTAGGGAGCAGGCGGATAGACAGAGCACGCAAGCGCAAAAGGGAATTGAGATGGGGATGGAGAGAAATGAAGTGAGACAGGAGGGAGGGAGGAGAAGAGAGAGAGAGAAAGTAAAAGGTGAGAGCAGCAGAGGAGAGTGACAAA
This sequence comes from Tenualosa ilisha, assembly GCA_015244755.2. Taxonomy (NCBI): domain Eukaryota; kingdom Metazoa; phylum Chordata; class Actinopteri; order Clupeiformes; family Clupeidae; genus Tenualosa; species Tenualosa ilisha. Next base: position 1,629,701 of record PYXC01002106.1, read on the forward strand.
GTGAATAAAGTATTTGTCACACATTGCACAGACAGAAAGAGGAAACCAGAAAATAAGAGTGAGAGGGGTTGAGAGAGAGAAGGAGAGAGACACAGAAGGAGTACAGAAGGAGAGACATGGAGGGAAAAGAGCAAAGAGAGAGAGAAAAGAAAAGACAAGGTTCCGTTCAGATCACAAAATTTTCAGTGGCCACCCAGCTGGTGCTCTACTGCAGCTCAGTGTTTGATTCTATGTACCAGACTCTAAACATCTCTCTCTCTCTCTCTCTCTCTCTCTCTTTCTTTCTCTCTCTCTCACTCTCTCTCTGTCTTTGCTCTCCTCTGCTTCTTGTCATTCCCCAGGCACCTCCATTATCCAGGTGACAGCTACTGATGCGGACGACCCCACCTACGGCAATAGTGCACGGCTGGTGTACACGCTGGTCCAGGGGCAGCAGTATTTCTCTGTGGATCCCCAGACAGGTGAGTGAGTGAGTCAGTGAGTGGCTGATGCTCACCTGGCCGCTCCTGAAAAATGGTGTCTTTACAATTCACCTAACGGCAGCTTCTTCTCTTCACTGAGTGGGTCTGTTTTGGTGATGGTTGTCAAGAGGCTTAGTGTGTGTGTGTGTGTTTGTGTGTGTGTGTGTGTGTGTGTGTGTGTGTGTGCGTGCACTCTGTTCTACTTTTGCCTTCTCTCCCACACATATAATACATATTGATAAGTACAAATGTGCGCACGCACATGCAGACACACACACGGACACACACACACACACACACACACATTTTTGTCGCTACTCATTTCTTGTCTTTGAATACACAAACACACTTTCTTCGCTCACAGCCAACGAATCCTTTTTCTTTGCTAAACACTTTTCTGTTTTGCACCTTTCATTTTAGTTTTCTCTTATCCTCTCTCACATCCTTTCCTTTCTCCCCTCCTTTTCTTTTCCCTATCTTCCCTCCATCCCTCCCTCTCTCCGTCCCCAGCTCCCTCCCTCACTCTTTCCATCTCCCCCTCTTTTCTCCCTCCCTCACTCTCTCATCTCCCTCTCTCTCTCCCTAATCCCATCTGAGTTGGCAGAAATGTATTCATACTGCCAAAGCCTGAGCACCTCCAATACACATGCTAACAGCCACCTAAATTCTATTCTGAAAGGTGTGTGTGTGTGTGTGTGTGTGTGTGTGTGTGTGTGTTTGTCTGTGTTTTTGTGTGCAAGCGCTTGTGTGTGTGTGTTTGTGGTGAGGGTTATAAGAAGTATGACTCTCAAAAGCAGATGATGGTGGTCGTGTGACTCATTAAACACAGAATCAAAGACACACAGGACTCCATCTCTGTGTCATGTCTGAATTGATTTATTTATTAACTTGTTTTTTTTTTGTTTTTTTTAAACAAACGTGTTTGAGCTGCCTTCATGTCACCCGATGTCCTGTGGGCATGTATGGAAAAGGTTTTTATGCCGAGGGAAAGAGTGGCTACATTTTAGCTCACTCTGCACACACTACGAGTGACAGGTTGTTATAGCCTGGTAGTGTGTGTGTGTGTGAGAGTCTGTACGTGTGAAGTTAGCTTATGTGCTTTTATGTGAGTGTGTGTTTGTGGTTGTGTGTGTGTGTGTGTGTGTGTGTGTGTGTGTGTGTGTGTGTGATGTACTCGGTTTACATTGTACTGGTGTGGCCACCAGGGTTTGGCCTTCCATTGTGTTTTGAATTCATTTGGTCGAGTGCAATGAAATCTAATTAATTTTGTTGACATTTGTGGACCCCATGCTGGCACGACTGAGCAGTCTTGCATCTTGGAGGTTTTTGAATGCTAATGGAGAACATTAACCTAATTCTGCCACACAAGCAGCGTATGGCATTTGTCTTACCGTCAGAAGGACAGATTTGCATACAGAGACAAAACACTGCTCTTTAAGAGTCTATTTCTTCCTTTTCACATTTGTGGGGAATATTTCTCAATTATGTGTCAAGTGTGTACAAATATTGTGTACCTGATTTCCTTTGTGTACCTGATTTCTCAAAATGGCATTTTTTTTAGTGGAATTCTGTTTTATTTGCTTCTGTTTAGTTTAGTTTAGTACAAATATGTGCACTGTGGATCAAGCCATCAGTGGGAGAATGAATTTAGGTAAGCTGTGTTTGGTTTCTCTCATATCTCTCTCTCTCTCTCTCTCTCTATCTATCTCAGGGATCCTTCGCACGGCTGTTCCTGACATGGACAGGGAAACTCAGGATCAGTATTTGGTTGTCCTGCAGGCCAAAGACATGGGCGGCCATCTTGGAGGTCTCTCAGGAACCACCACGGTTACTGTGCACCTGAGCGATGTCAATGACAACCCGCCTCGCTTTTCCCAGAGTAAGTAAACCAAAACACGCCCACACACGCATTTATATTCCAACAACTTGCCCTCCTTTTGAACAAATAAAGGCATATTCACATAGGGACATGGCTTCATTTATGCCAAGAATAGAATAGAATATGCTAAACATGATTTTAAAGGAGCACTATCACAGAGACAAAAAATATTTTTGTGTACCCCCTCACCCCCCCCCCCCACACACACACACACACACAGACACAGACAAGCACAATTGCACATAAATTCTTCCTCTCTTTCTCTCTCTCTATCTCTCCTCTCTCTTTCAAACACACACACACACACACACAGTCACAGTACACGTGTGCAAACAAACATGTACTCTTGTGTTGCGCTTTCAACTCTCTGCGATGCTTCCCCTGACAATAGTGAAGCACTTGGGTGAGACTGGAGCATTTCATTTCAGGGCTGGAGGATTGAAAGCAAGACGGAGGCACA
>PYXC01002106.1:1637500-1740000 GCA_015244755.2 Tenualosa ilisha
AGCAGGAGGACTCCAGTCGGCTAGTTGTGTTTATTTTGCCACAAAATGATGAGCAAGAGTTTCTGCATTTGCCCCTAAGTGTGATAACCTACTGGAAACCGGGCAAGTTCATGAAGAAAGATTGTGCCAAACCAGAAGAGAGGCAAGAGCCCAGAAGGGCTATTTTGCTCTGTGGTGGTCGGTCTGGTGATGGTAATAAGTGTTTTTTTTTCTCTCTTGTTCTGGCCATTGTCTTTGGCAGATGGGAAATGGATATGAGAGAAAAAAAAAAGCGGAGGAAGAGAAAAACTTTGTTAGAGCGAGAAGCTCGCCATTTGTTTTGTTGAGTTTTCAGGAACAACCTTGGGCCATCGTCACTAGTGGGAATCGATCATGGGTGCTGTGTGTGTGTGTGTGTGTGTGCTTTCTCCTGTCGTGTCAACAAGCGATGCTGGAGGAGAGACAGATAGGGAGAGGGAGGAGAAAATGAGGGATGAGACTTGGTGACAGAGAGAGGAGAGAGAGAGAGAGAGAGGGAGAAGAAGGAAAAGGTATTTGCAGAGGAGTGATGAGGGAGGTTGAAACAGAGAGAAAGAGAGATAGAAGGAGAGCAGGTGGTGTGTGTGTGTGTGTGTGTATGTGTGTGTGTGTGTGTGTGTGTGTGTGTGTGAGGCGGGGGGTGGGGGGTGGGGGGGGTCGTGCATGGGGCAGATGAAGGGCTGGAACGTGGTTTTGCGGTTTTGTCAGGGGCTCTGCCAGAGTGCTGCCACGCAGAATAATAAGAGTTAAAGCCATTCTTTCTTTTCCTCCCCTCCGTGGCGGCTCTTAAGCCATCATTCCGGTAGCGGGTGGAGGGCGAGTGATTTCCATGCTAATGGGAGCCTTTCCTCAGGAGGACTCTCTCCCCTCTCCTCCTCCTCCACTCCTCCTCTCCACTGGCACACTGGTCCTGCTGCTACTGGCGTTGCCGTGACACCGCGCTCATAAGGGAGTGAGGCTGGTGGACGGCTTGCACGCGGCGGGGGGTCCTGCCAAAAAAGTCGCAGACCCGGCATGAGACGAGACTGGGGCCCAGGGAGGCGATGAGGCAGAGTGGTGCTTAAAATAGAATGCCATGACCACCCTGGCCTTCCTCCTCCTCCTCCTCCTCCTCCTCCTTTACCTTGCAGGAGTAAGTCGCAGAGCGCTCATGAACTTTCACGTGTCAGTCATCCCTGCCATGTATTTTTCCGTGTCCTGCCCTCTCTCCTCCCTTCCTCCCTTCCTCCCTCCTCCCTCCTCCCATCTTCCTTGCTACCCCCAGGCCAGTACATCTCAGGGCCGCTGCAAAGGCCGCCCGAGCGCACTTAACATTTACATTCGAGAGAGAGTGGAACATTGTTGAGTCGAGCGAGAGCCAGCACAGGCCTCAAACACACACGCCGTTAGCGCTGCAGTGGGATGTGGGTGTGTGTGTGTGTGTGTGGGCAGAGTGCAGCTGGAAAGAGATGCTCAAAGCTACTTGCAGCAAGTGAACCTTCCCCCCACCACACACACACACACACACACACACACACACACACACACACACACACACATACGCACACGTACACACAATACCACCACCCAGCAAAACGAGAGTGAGAGGTGCTCGGTCATCAGCTCTAGGAGCACATTAACGCACGAGTGGCTACCTCTCCTGCAATCGCACGTGTGTCTCTGTTTGTGCGTGTGCGTGTTTGTGCGTGCATGCGCACAGGCGTATCTATGCTAATGTAGGTCACGGCTCTCTGCGCCCACGTCGGTCAGCGCTGGCCTGCTGCTGGCCATGGGAACTGCCCCGCCAAAAAAACAAAAGCTCGGGCGCATTGACATGCAGCTCCAGTCGCCCGCTCTCGACCTGAGGGGGGCTCCGGCCCAGCTGTTTAAATAGGCCGCGGACTGATGGTTTTTAAACAGGAGGCGGCGAGTAAACAGCACTGTTATTATAGATGAAATTTAGAGTGGGTCTCTTGAAAATTAAAGTCCCATCTGTGTGCCTTGTGTGTATACTATGTGTGTACGTGTGTGTGTGTGCCTGAGTGTGTGTTTTGTCTTCTGCATCTCAAAAAACAATCAAAGGGTAAAAAAAGAGGCGAGCTAATCTGTTCTTGTCACACTCAAAGACACTTCTCTGAAGGTGTGCTAATATTTACTCTGTCATCCTGAAAGCTACACCTGGTTGCCTAAGTATTCCTAATGTAGGTCTACTCAGCATATCTGCGTCCCGCTTTTTTTCTCATTCTTTTTTTTCTCCTCTTTCTCATTCTTCTCCTTATGCCAACCATCCCACTAAATCCTCCTCGGTCTTCTGCTTGTGTTCCCCCCATTAAGAACACTATGAGCCCCCTCCTCTGCTCTAAACAAATGCTATGTGACATGTCTGTTTGGGGAGAGAGAAAGTTTGGCGACATTTGTCTCAAAGTTAATTAGCACTGTCCTGAGATCAGTGGGGCTTGTGTGTGCCTGTGAGCGGTCGGTAGAGAGCGAGGGAGGGGGAACGAGTGTTTGATTTCAGTCCAAGTTTTGATTTTTTTTCCCCCTTCAGGAACACAGGGAGCTCCGGCGCTCCTGCTGAAATTGCAGAAATAATAGCGATAATGATGATAACAAAACAATTAAGTAATGGTAATAATTCCAATCATTGTTATTACTAATTGAGTTCCACATCTTCTAAAAAGATTGTAATTAAAATAGTGGTTGCTTAATATTAGCTGTATTTCTATCCTTTCCTTTTTCTCCTTCTCCTATTTCCCCTCTTTCTTTATTATTAATATTTCATCTAAAGTTCAGTTCTTTCTGCTTCAGTAGACGGTGAAATCACTGCTGGAAACGCAGCTCTCAGACACATTCTCTCACTTCTGCTCTCCTCTCCTTTCTCTCTTTTCTCCACTCCTCTCTCCTTCTTTCTCCTCTCCTATTTCCTCTCCTCACCTCTTTTTACTTCTAATGTGTCCTTTCTTCCCTCCTTCCCTCTGTTCCCTCTATCAAGTGCCATTCCTACCCTCTATCACTCTTGTCCTTATTCGGTTCCTCTATGCTCCTTGTCGCTCCCTCGTTCTGTTGCTTCCATTCTCCTCGAGTTTTTTCCCTTCTCCCTGGGTAACTTCATATTATCATCAGTCACTGCAGTATTTTTCACACCCTTCCCTCTCTCTCCCTCCCTTTCTTTCTCTCCCTTTCTCTCTCTCTCTCACACCTCTCTGCTGATGTGTTGAGTTAGTCAGCATGGTCATACTGATTGCCCCCTTTCACAAAGACACTCTTTCTTCCTCTTCTTTTTTCTCCTGTCCCTGTCTCTCTCTATCTCTCTCTCATTCTCACCCTCCCTCACACACTCACACACTTTGTCCCTTGCTCTATGGCCACTTCAGTCCATTTTGCGTGAATGAGGACAGAGCGAGAGGAATGGGGGTCGGGTCATCTGCCTCAAGTGGACCCTTTTCTCCCTCTCAACAAAGCATCTTAGCCCTGGTCTTTCCTGTCTGTGTCCACCTCAGACTGCACACACACACACACACACACACACACACACACAGAGAGAGAGAGAGAGAGAGAGAGAGAGAGAGGGACACTATTAGTGGAGCTGTGAAAGCCTGTCAATAAGGTCTTGGAGAGGCCATTCATTGTTCCGGCAGACCAGATCTGTCCCCCACCAGAGAGGGCTTTGTGGTTCTGGTGCAAAGTGAATGCGTCTCTGTCAGATGTGTGTGCACTCTCAAGTTAATCTCCTCTTGGTGCCAGACTCATATTTAGCATGTTAATAAAAGTACTGCTCAGTCGGGACCTTACCTCCTCCCCTTTTCTCTCTCTATTTCTCTCCTCCCTCATCCCACCACACTCTACTCTCCCCCTCTTTCTCCTCCTCCCTCTCTTAAGCTCCATATAGTAAGACCTCTGTGTGATGGACTACCCCAAAACAGATGCAGATTTTATGCAGGCTATTTTCAACCAGGGCCTGAGCTTTAGCCAGCTAGACACTTTTTTAATGACTCCCCCTGTAGCTCAATGCATTCCCATCCCGGCGAAACATAAAGCCTCCTCTCCTCAGATAAGATGTCTCGCACTCCTCCCTCTCCCTCACTCTTTGTCTCCATGCAAGTTGTTGTTCTTCATTCTTTCTTTCTTTCTTCTTTCTTTCTTTCTTTCTCTCCCTCTCTTTCCACAATACTGTGTTTTCCCCTATTCGGTGAGCTATTGTCCAGCGCAGTGGTGGCCAGATCAACCTTGCGTTGTCCTTTTACCAGCTCTCTGTTTGCGCTGTCCTCCCTCCCACCCACCATGCCCTGTCCTCTCACCTGTCCCCACCCCTCCATCTGCCTCTCCTACTCTCTCTCTACCTCTGGCTGGCCTTCTGTCTCAACCTCTTCTTGCTCCCTGCAATTCATCGCCAGCACCTCTAGTCCTCCACACATTATAGCTATGATCCGTATTTGCTTCCTGTTTTTCCCTTTACTCTTCCTTCCTCTCCACTTAGTTCAGTTCAATTCATGCTCATGCCGAAGCTCTATAACACAAACATAAATAAGGGTACAAAATGAAAATGAAATTCAGAGCAGTAAAAATCAAATAGCAAATGAAATGAACAAAAGCAATAACGACAACAATGATTGTCGATGATCTACCATAACCCTCATCTCACTCCCTCCTGGCCTTTCACTGCTGTTACACTATGTTTGCCTCAAGTTGAACCAGGTCTGACCAGAAGCCTACCCTCATCCAATCGCATCTCAGCCCCACTGGCTTGTCTCTGGAGCCAGCCTCCTGCCGCATGCACAGCCCTGTAAATGACCTGCTCATGTAGGACAAGAAGCCATACAGAGGGGGAGAGAGAGGAGAGGACAAAAGAACTGAGTGGAGATGGAGAATTTCGGCATCTCTTTTGAAGTGGATCTGAAGAGCGCCATAGGCCTGCAATTCTCTCTCTGTCTCTTTTTCTCTCTCCCTCTGTTTCTCGGTCTCTGTCTCCTTCCCTCTCTTCTTTTCTATTTTACTCTTTCCCTCGCTTTTCAGAAAGCAATTATGGCACCCTGTTGGGGAATGCTGTGAGGAGCTCTGGGACAGTCACAGTACATTGCATCTTCTTCACCATGCTGTTTCATTGCATGGCTCTGATGCATTATCGGCATGAAGCGGGACGATTACGTCTCGATCGTGGGAGTCCCCCTTTTGTGACTGGCCCTCGTCTCTTGTTCTCCTCCCTCCTTTTCTGGGCTTCCGATTGTGCAATTTTCAAACAATAATGTGACCATTTGCCTTGTGTTATTGTTGCATATGTGTGTGTGTGTGTGTGTGTGTATAGACAGCCCCCCACCCACACCAGTCTGTCTGATGCAGAAAATGACGAATGATTTTGTTGACAGCAGGGTGTGGGGGGTTGGGAACAAGAAATAAAATGGCATTGTCATCGCTGTTGCACATTGTGTGTGTGTGTCTGTGTGTGTGTGTGTGTTATTACTACTCTAATGTATGTATATTTTGCGACAGCATGCATGTGTGTATTTTAGTGCATGTGTTGTGAATGCAAGCATCTTGTGTGGTTACCTTATGTGTGGCTTTTGAAGAAATAAGCCCTTTTGTAGGTGTCTTTGAAGGAATCCGATGCATTTTTCATGGCCTGCCATAGCTTTTTTTTCTCTCTCTCTTTCTCTCTCCTTCTCTCTCTCTCTCCCTCTCTCCCTCCCTCCCTGTCCTCCTTCTTCCTACACTCCATCTCTGCCACACTCTCCACTTCAGTGGATATTTAAATGACATTCTAGTGCCACAAAGGCCACTTTGGTCATGTAACCAGTTACGTACTCTGTCCATCCCACCCAACCTCCGAACCATAGCCGCGAGCGCAGCCACAAGCACAGTCACCATCATAGTCACCATCACAACCAAGAGCACCTCTAAAGAGAAGCCAGGCAGTGATGGACATGAAAGAAACACACACAACTGCTACTGCTGCTGATGAGGGCCGGTCTGTCGAGGCGGTCCAGTCCGCTCCGAACACAGAGATGCAGTCATCAGACAGGCTCGCCTTTGATCTAGCACAGCTCCACGCACGAACTGCTGCCTGCCTTTCATGCCGTGGGAATGTGTGTGTGTGTGTGTGTGTGTGTGTGTGTGTGTGTGTGTTTGTGTTTGTGTGTAGAGGAGGGTGTAATGCTACGCTAATGCCACCTGTGAAGTGGCAGTGTGTGTGTGTGTGTGTGTGTGTGTGCGCGCGTGCGCGTGTGTTTGCCACAGTGGGGGCGTCCACGCTCAGCTGTAGTGCTGTTTGAGTGACTGATTGAGTGACTCATTAAGCTGCATCAGCTGCGCTGGATTTTAATTTCTTCCTTTGGAGTAACTAAATAAATAAAATGCAATTCTGTCTTTATTTAGGTCTGTACTCCCTTTAGATGTCGGTTTCTTTTTCTTTCTGTCTGTGTGAGTCAGTCTTCTGCCTTGTTGCTGGGCTTGTTTGCGGCCTCAGTGTGTGTGTGTGTGTATGTGTGTGTATTACCACCCAATGCAAGTGGAGCGTAAGAAATCTGCTGTGAGAGCCGCACAGACCTGTAGTCTGCTGCTCAATAACTCGCTGCAGGACTTTGTATACAGTACCAGCGAGACACACAAACACACACACACACACACACACGCACACACACACTCTTTGAGAAATAGAGAGAGAGAGAGAGAGATGCATTGATGTGTGTGCATATAGATAGATAGATAAGTATTTTTATTATCCTGTAGGAAATTCTGGTTGAGGGAGGGCATTAAGGACACTGTATGCAGAATGATCAGGCTTTTTTATCTCCGTAGTTGGGTTCGTTAGTTAGACGAGCCAAAGACGACAAAGTCAAAAACACAAATCTGGAGCACTTTCATACTGCGCTGTTTGACTTTGTCAAGATCAAAGCTTTCAAAATTGCTGTCATAAAGGGAGTCGCTTATCTGTAAATTTGCGGAGTGTTTTTTTTGTGTGTGTGTCTGTGTGTGCTTGTTTCTGTTCATCCTTTCATATCTCACATATGAATGCTCTCTTTCTCCCTTTCTTTACCTTCCTCTGCCTCTCTCTCTCTCTCTTTCTCTCTCTCTCTCTCATGCATGCTTGCGCTCAGGTATGTGGTCGTTCTCCGTGTCGGAGTTGGCAGTGCCCGGAGCGGAGGTGGGCCGTATCTCGGCAACAGATGCCGACCTGGGTGAGAACGCCAAGCTGGAGTACACCATCCTGGAGGGCGAGACGGGGGACATCTTCAACATCACCAGCATGAACCAGGAGGCCATCATCATCCTCAACAAGGTAAGCCATGCCAGGTCTAAGGCTGTGAAGATGGATAGATGCGATGCCATGGAGAGAGAGAGAGAGAAAAGAGAGAGAGAGAAGTAAAGAGCATGCGATTGGTGGATGTGAGTGGAAACCTGAGGGTGGTGGGGTTAGTCATGCCAACCTGGACGAGTTCACGAGTGGGAAGGCGGTAGAGAGGGAGAGGGAGAGAGAGAGAGAGAAAAGGAAGACAAGAGTGTGTCAGGGGTGGGTGGAGCAGGGGGCGGGGGCGATGGGGTCAGTGAGGTGGGTCAGGACGGAGGAGGAGAACAGATGATGAGGGGGAGTGAGGGAGAGAGACACAGGTTAGCCACTCACCGCGCTAGCAAATGTGCTACCGTGTGTGTGTTAGCGAGACAGAGAGAGAGGGAGAGGGAGACTAAGAAGGGTGGCAGCGGGTTGAATAGACGGAGAGAAGGAGAAAAGGATGGTGGGGGTGGGGTTGATAGAGAGATAAACAGGGAAAGAAAGGAAGGAGAGTGAGAGAACACAGTAGGAAGGCCTAGAAAAATAAAGCGCTGCTGCAGTTCCTTTTTCCTCTGTTCATGACTCAGGAGAAAGGCTGAATCAGAGTCAGTCCACTGCAGCAGGTGCACTCACACACTCACACACACACTTACACACACACACACAAATGCACACTCCCTCACATTACACACACACACACAACATACTCACATTCACACTCACTCATCACACACTCACACACACACACATTGATTCACACACACACACACACACATACACACTCTCGCTCACACACACTCACTCACTCACACACTCACACATTCACTCACACACACTCACTCACTCACACACACACTCACTCACTCGCTCACACACACTTACTCACTCACTCACGCACTCACTCACTCATCCAGGACACACACACAATCTCTCTCACACACACACTCACTCACTCAGGGCACAGATAGACCCTTGGAGACACATGTCACTCACAATCACACACACACACACACACACACACACACACACACACACACACACAGATGAGGAATGCATCGTGATATAACGTCATCCACATAGGTGACAAAGCTTCTTTGGAATGCTGTTAGCGTCTGGCAGTTGCAAAGTACGGCTTCTTCTGAAACAGGCCTGCAATCTGTGGGAGTTCACAGTGTGTGGTCTTAGATCTCAGAGCTGAAACTGTCTCGACAGCTAGCCAATTCACACAGAGCACCTGTGTGTGTGTATGTGTGTGTGTGCTGTGTGTGTGTGTGTGTGTGTGTGTGTGTGTGTGTGTGTGTGTGTGTGTGTGTGTGTGTGTGTGCACCTTTGAGATGGGAGAGAAATACCAAACACCATAACATATTTCTGTGTGAAGCTACATTTGTTTATGTAAGCCGTGTGAAGCTGTAGTTATGTGCCTATATGCAGTAATGTGTGTGTGTATGTGTGTGTGTGTGTATAAAACAACACACACACACACACACACACCACACACACACACACACAGGAGCGGGTGTGTTTTTACGAGATAGAGTTTGTCACTGTGACAGCTCCCTCAGGGCAGGTGGAATGTGTTGGAGAAAGCCTTGGCCGGAGGTGAGGTTGTAAGGGATTTCCAGGCCAGGGATGTGTTACTTTGATAAGGCAGCACACACACACACAGAGAGAGAGGGAGGGAGAGAGAGAGAAAGAGAGAGAGAGAGAGAGAAGAGACAGAGATAGAGAGAGTAAGTGAGATTAGAGAGTTGGCCATAGGGAGAGAGCCTCAGAGGGAGAAAGAATCACACAGAAAAAAGGGGAGGAGAGGAGGAAGAAGACAGAGAGAGAGAGATGGAGTAAGGATGATAGAGAGAGAGAGAGAGAGAGAGACAGAGACAGAGATAGGGAGAGTAAGTGAGATTAGAGAGTTGGCCATAGAGAGAGAGCCTCAGAGGGAGAAAGAATCACACAGAAAAAAAGGGAGAAGGAGGAGGGGGAAGAGGAGGAAGAAGACATAGAGAGAAAGAGAGAGATGGAGAAAGGATGATAGAGATGATAGAGAGAGAGAGAGAAACAGAGAGGGAGAAAGAATATTACTGGAGAGAGAAGTCAGAGAATGAAAGATGGGGAAAGAAACAGAGATGAAGAGGAGTGAGAGTTGTGATGGGGTGGGGGGTCACTCCATTTGAAAAGAGAGGAAGAGGAGAGAGATGGAGAGAGAAGGAAAGTGAGACAACTGAAAAAAAGAAGAGTGCTCGTATTCCTGAGAGACTAAAATGACAGAGCCAGTGGATGGAAGACTCAGTCGGGAGGCTGACAAAGATGTGTGTGTATGAGTGTGTGCATGCATCTGTTTGTGTGTGTGTGTGTGTGTATGTGTGATTTGCCTTTGTGATTGTATATTTTTCTATCCCTCTGTGAGATGTGTGAAGTGTACTTGATATGTGTGTGGTGTGTGTGTGTGTGTGTGTGTATGTGCGTCTGTCTCAGTCACACACAGAGCCATTGTGGATTCCCTTTGCATCCCCCAATCAGAATTTAAATTCTCTGCTTTTTGCTTGGCAATTCTCTCTGGCATTGTTGTGGGGAATGCAGAAGAGCCACATAGGTGAAGTTACTCCCCCTCACTTCCTTCCCTTTGATGAGCGCCTGTGTCTGCCACTCACGGGCCTGAATGCTTCTCCTCAAAACTGACAGCTTCCTTTGTCTCTGACGACAGGACACCAGACAGCTAAACAAGTGTGTGTGTGTGTGTGTGTGTGTGTGTGTGTCCGTGTGTGTGTGTCCTTGTGTGTGTGTCTGTGTGTGTGTGTAGGGGAGGGCAGGTGGAAGTGGCGGTCTGTGTGACTCTGAAGCATAGGAGGTTGAAAGGGATTTAGCCTTTCAGAGAACCCACGCGCAACTAATGGAAAACATGAAAGATACCACTCTAATAGAATTAAAATAAACAAAGCGTAAAATTAGCACTAAGCTCCCTGATGGTTTACGCCCCGTTAAACCAAAATACAAAAAGAGAGAAAGAACTAGAATAAAACATTCATATTAGTAAATGCTTCCTGCCATTGTGCGTCTGTGTCGTGTTTACAGGAGCAAAGTGTTTTGGCTACGTTGTTTGGCACCATCAGACAAAATATCTTTTTCAGTGCCTCTTCTCTTCCTTTTTGCGTTTCCCTCTTATCTCATAAAAAGAAACTCATCTCACCGGCATAAATATCAAAGGTGCAGCCAGGGTAGGCCAACTGTAGCTCAGTTTTGAAGGGGGCCGAGGCCGGGCTGTCTGGGACTACTCCCTTTTATCTCTCCTTTTTGCTCATGGGAGAATAATCACAAATAAGTTGATCACTTGCTGGAAGATTTGAATTCATACTGAAGAGTGAAGAGTGACTGCTGTTTGTAAGACTTTTTACTTCTTTGCTGACAGGAAGCCAATTCACTTAGTGCACCTGTGTTTTGTGTGTGTGTGTGTGTGTGTGTGTGTGTGTGTGTGTTGAAGCGTGTGTGTGTGTGTGTGAGCTTGTGTGTGTACCTTTGAGATTTAAGAGAAAATCCAAACACCAAAACAAATTCAGTGCAGACACTTTTGTTTATTTGAGCTGTGTGTATCTTTTTATGGATCTCCATGTACAGTACAGTAATGTCGAGTAGGTAATTCACTTGCTGCAAGATATGAATTCGTACTGAAGAGTGACTGTAGTTAGTATTTATTTATTATTATTTATTTATGCTGTTTGCTGTTTATTTATTTATAGCCTACATACAATATTTTTAGTATTTGTGTTTTAAGTTTTAATAGCATTTGTGTTTTTAATACAATTTTGTGTTTAATGTGACATAAAAATTCTGCCTTCAGCCTGCTGAATTTGGTTGTTTTGTTCTTGAAAGATACAAAGGAACAAAGCTTGCTTGGAAATGAGAAATGCTTTTGTTCAATTACCTTAATTTCCTGCCATTTGCGATAACATGGCTGACGTTCCCACATCATCATGTGGTTTACCTTGATTTGATTCAAATTTAGATTTGAACTGTGTCGTCAATGACTTGATGAATGGTGGATTACAGGTGTCTGTTTGTCACGGAACAGGATTAGGAACAGCAATTGTTGTTTCTTGTTGGAAAATGTACTCCTAGCCTACTGCAACCTGTTGTTTTACTGTGATTTTAGTGTAAGGTGCTGAATATCCTATTCAGAGTGATGGTGTTGCCATGCACTGTGTAGGCTTGCACGTTGTGTTGGTCTTGATGGCTATTGTTCTGTGGACTATAGGCTATCTGTGTTTTGATTTGTTAGTTTAAACTGGTGGGAATTAATTAGATGATAATTTGTTGATAATTTGGGACCTGTTGTTTTTTTGGGAGAAGGGCATGGAAAATATTTGCACCAGGGCCCAGCATAACCATGTTATGCCAGCGACTCAAGAGGGATTTTGTTTTATGGGGAAAGGGGGGACAGCAGAAAAAGAGGCATTTTTCTCGCCCTGGGCGGAAGAATGCTTCAAATCGCTGCAATTTCTGTCATCACAAAGTCTTCTGTGACCCTTGGCTCCCCACCGCGCTTGGAGAACAGTCGCTTTTTTAACCCGGCGCTGCTGCAGACATGAGCACAACCACACATACAGTCACACGCTTATGTGCGCACACACACACACACACACACACACACACACGCACATACACCCACACACAGACACACAAACTTTCACAAATCCACTAAGAGAAAAATATGACACACTTTAACACACAATCTCTCTCCCACACTGGTACACAAACACTACTGAAACACACAAACTTACACTACAAGAGACAGACACACAAACACAAACACACACACACACACACAACCACAGAGAGAGAGAAAGGAGCTCAGGCACCTAAACTTATACACACATTCCTCTCACAGAGGAATCTGCGCTCAGCCACTTTGGCCTTTGAGCTGAATTTGACGCCATGCAGGGGACTGAGAAAAGAGAGAGAGATGTTGAGAGCTGTGGAGCTCATTTAACACACACTAAAGTAAAGGGGGAGGCTTCAAATGAGGCAAAATTTCCACATCCTCTGAAGCGACAGCATGAGGGAATGAGAGAGAGAGAAAGAAAGAAAGAAAGAAAGAAATGGAGAGAGGGAGGGTGGAAGGAACAGAGAGAGAGAGAATCCCTGGGGCCCAAAGTGTGGATAATGTGTGATGGGTGTGTGAAAGAGTGTGTGTGTGTGTGTGTGATGTGTGATTGTGTGTGTATGTGTGTGTTATGGTGTAAGAGAATGTGTGTATGTGTGTGAGTGTGTGTGTCTGTATGTGTGTGCATGTGTATGTGTATGTGTGTGCAGGTCAGTCAGGGTCATGCTGGGAAATCGGGGTCATTAGCGATGTGCGAATAGCGTGGCATTGGAACGAGAGAGAGAGAGAGAGAGAAACGCTGCTGCCTCCACTTAGAGAAGTCACAGGGTCTGTAGAGCATCTCACTCACTTGCACACACACACACACACACACACACACACACACCACACACACACACACACACACACACACACACACAATGACACACACATACAGAGTCCCACTTACAGGCCACTTTAACTTTTACCGCTTCTGCTTCCCTGCCTCTGTATGCTGCACACAACACACACAAACACACACGCACTACTTCCCACCCCACTTCCTTTAGCTGAGTCGCATCCCCCATATCCCCGAAGAGACACGGCTCGCTGCACATCCTACTGTTACGGCCTCAGAAAGACCCACAGGGGATGCTAGACTAATTTTCAGCCCTCACTTCTTGCTTGCATCTAATGTGCACTGATATTCGTCCCCACTCTCTAAATATTTGACATTTTGGAAATCAGGCTGACATCAAATTTCAAACAAGTTTTGGGTGGTTTGTAGGAAAAATGACATGTTCTTATTCATTTAAGATGGGCCAAGGCTTTCTCTTTTTTTAGGAGGGTGGGGTGTGCGAATTAGAATGGTTGCCCACGTGCCGATTTTCTTTTGATCTTTTTGAAAGGCGGCTCCCAGATTTCTCCGTCGTCAAAGGCGAGGCAGCTGCTTTAGAGATTTATGCCGCAGTCCTTCTCGACTTGAGCATCAGTTGACTGTAATTACTGTGATACCCCTGGCTCATTAAAGCAGCACAAGGTGGGGGGCTGGTGGGTGGTGGTTGGGTTGGGGGGGTGGCAGCCACACCTGAGCTGCCTCAGCCAGCCTCTGTGATGCTGCCCCCTAGTGGAAGAATACTGAGAAGAGCAAATGGAAAGTGATGGTGTGAAAAATGGACCGTGCAGCCCACCTCCACATGCAGGATGGCGACAACAGAAGAGATGACCATGTAGGAATGCAATGCCGTGGTGCGGATTTATTTACAGTGCTCAAACAGTGTGCCGGCAGATAACCAAAAAAAAACTCAAAACCAAACAAAATCCAACCAAGGGGTTAGCAAAACAATAATAACAAAAAAAATGCAATAATCAACACTCAGCCTCACAGCAAGCTGCGCCAGTTGCAATACTCCTCCCAGCCTTCCAACCCAAGACTGAAAAAGCCTCAGCTTAAATAGGAAGAACTTCTGTGACTAATTGGCACATACCATTATACACAGGGTAACAATAACAATCCAGCAGTACACACTAAGTCATTTTAAATATGATAAAATACATAGAGAACATGCAGAACTTCCAGTTAATTAATTATTTTACCCCTGCATTGCCTGGACATAATTAAACAATCATAATAGCCTAATTCCCATATTCAAAACAGTACATGACACCCCCATGCTAGGCTTGCCATTTTCCCCTACCCTAACTAGGGAATAAAATGCTTCTCCAAATGGGGTTCGTGTCCCCCGGGGGAAAGGAAAGTTTGCGGGACCAGGAAGTAAGTGTTATCAGTGTTTGTTTGTGTTTGCAAATGAAATGAACGGACTAACAGCGTGTAATGGATTATGGAGCAATATCGGCGGGTACCTCACCGATCGCTCAGATGTTGGGAGTAAAATGGGTGAGTGACCGAAAGTTCTGTGCGTAAAGAGTGTGTCTACAAAAACCGGACTCCAAAACACGGTTGCCAGCACCGCGCGTAATTGAAATCATCACTGGTTAGCGTGTAAATGTGCGTCAGTTTAAATGTCGCGGGCAGGGTGAGCCGCGTTTGGGAAAAGGAGGGGCTGCCTTTTCACATTTCCCCCCCCTTCTGGAGGCTCGCCACTGGGGTGGCGAGACAGAAAATCAGCCACCATGTTCTGCTTGCCCTGCCTATACTGTACATGAAACCTAAAAGGTTGCAAAGCCAAAAACCACCGTGTTATACGGGCATTAGTGTCCTTCATCTTACCCAGCCATTTCAAGGCTCGGTGACCGGTTTCAAGAGTAAAATCCCTACCCAAAAGGTAGTATCGGAAAGTGTCCAAAGCCCACTTAACAGCAAGGCATTCCAATTCCACAGCAGAATACCGGGTTTCCCGTGGAAATAGCTTGCGGCTAATATAAGCCACTGGCCGTTGCTGATCCCCCTCTCCCTGGAGTAACACTGCCCCCAGACCAACTCCAGAAGCGTCTGTCTGCACAGTCAGTGGTTGAAGGAAATCTGGGCTCTGCAACACTGGATCACAGCACAGAGCCTCTTTTAAATCCACAAAGGCCCTCTCGTGTTTCTCCTCCCACCTGACCCTCACTGAACCGGACTTCCGGGTCAGGTCTGTGAGAGGTGCAGCCCTGGTGGCAAAATTTGGAACAAACCGCCTGTACCACCCGGCAAGCCCCAAAAAGGATCGGACATCCTTCTTGGTCTGGGGCCTAGGGCAGCTGCGGATAGCCTCTATCTTATCCTTCTGAGGCCGGAGGACCCCATGCCCAACAATATGTCCCAAGTATTGGACCTCCTGCTGGGCAAAAGCACATTTCTTGGGTTGTATAGTCAGCCCAGCCTGATGAATGCGACGCAGCACCTCCGCAAGGTGCTGCACATGCTCAGCCCAGGTGGCACTAAAGACAACAATGTCATCCAGATAGGCATCTGCAAAGGCTCCTGTGCCGTCCAGCACACGGTCAATCAGCCTCTGGAATGTGGCTGGTGCTCCCTGCAGGCCAAACGGCATGACAGTGAATTGAAACAGTCCATGAGGTGTCCTGAAGGCTGTATAAGGCCTGGCCTCCTTGGCAAGAGGCACCTGCCAGTAGCCCTTACTGAGATCAAGGGTGGAGATGTAGTGCGCCTTCCCCAGGCACTCAATGAGGTCTTCCAGCCTAGGCATAGGGTAGGCATCAAAGTGCGACTGAGCGTTCACCTGGCGGAAGTCAATGCAGAAACGCATGGTCCCGTCTTTCTTTGGCACCAGGACCACCGGACTGCTCCAGGCACTCTCTGAACGCTCAATCACACCCAACTTTTGCATCACCTGCAACTCCTCCTGGAGAGCAGGCAACAGCCGCTCCGGGACTCGGTACATCCGCTGTCGGCAAGGGGTGGGGTCTTTCAGGAGGATGTTATGTTCAGCCAAGGAAGTGATCCCAGGCCGGTCGCAGAACAGACCATCAGGAATGACAGCCCGCAACTCTTGCTGCTGCTGAAGGGAAAGGTGACTAAAATCCAGCTCCCCAGCTGGACAGTCAGTTGGGAAGAACTGTTCTGGCGTGTCATCCTCCTCCCTCACAGCTTGCACCAACAACTGTTGACTTGGTGACATCTCTCTTTCATGCCACTCTTTCAGCAGGTTTATATGGAACACCTGCCGCTGCTTCCTCTTGTCAGGCATATCCAGCTCGTAGGTGGTTGGGCTCAGCTTACGGCTGATGCAGTAGGGTCCCTGCCACTTGGCCCGTAGCTTGTTCTCCTCTGTAGGCAGAAGCAGGAGTACCCTCTGACCCGGCTGGAACGTCCGCTTCCTCGCTGATCGGTCATACCAGTTGGCCTGGGTGTCTTGAGCCTGCTGAAGATTTTCCCTCACCAGGACGGTCATCTCCTCCATTTTCTCACGCAGGGCAATGACGTAGGTGAGGATGTTGGTGGTGGTGGACTTTGGTGACTCCCAGGCATCTCTAAGAAGGTCAAGAGGCCCCCGGACCTGCCTGCCATACAGGAGTTCAAATGGCGAGAACCCTGTGGACGCTTGGGGAACCTCCCGATAAGCAAACATCAGGTAGGGAAGCCAGCGATCCCAGTCTTTACCATTTGCAGCCACAAACTTCCTCAGCATGCTTTTCAGGGTCTGGTTGTACCGCTCTACCAGACCGTCAGTCTGGGGGTGATATGGAGTGGTCCGAATCCCTTTAATCCCTAACAAACTATACACCTGCTTCAGAGTGTTTGACAGAAAGGCTGTTCCCTGATCAGTTAAAATTTCCTGGGGAATACCAACTCTGGAGAATAACTGGAGGATGGCAGGGGCAATAGTTCTAGCAGTCACCTTACGTAGGGGAAAGGCTTCAGGGTAACGTGTGGCGTAATCACAAATCACCAGTATATATTGGTAACCTGTTTGTGTGCGCCCTAAGGGCCCAACAATGTCCATCCCTATCCTAGTGAATGGCACATCTATCACTGGGAGGGGTTGAAGTGGGAAAGGCTTAACTTTGTGTTTGCTAGACAATTGACAGGTGGGACATGTTCTGCAGTGTCTGTGTATGTCAGTATACATGCCAGGCCAATAAAACTTGCCTGCAACCCTCTGCAGTGTTTTAACATTCCCCAAATGACCAGCCCAAGGGATGTCATGACCCAACATCAATACCTTTTCCCTCAAGCTACTAGGGACCACTAATTGCTCTGTGCTGCCACCTTCAGGCTTGTGATACAGCAAACCCTCCCGCACAAAGTAACCTTCACCAGCTTTAGATGGCTCCACCCCCTCATCAACTTCAGTGGCTTTGCTAAAGAGCTCCCTCAGGGTCGCATCATTTCGCTGCAACCCCCTGAAATCCCTAGGGACTTCCCATATATCTTCCCCTACCATGGGGTCGGTATCAGGGCCCTCGCTGGACACTTTAACTGTACCCAACAGTTTCTCCCGTCTGCGCTGCAGACGGCTCTTCTTAGTTCTGACTTTCTCAGGGGGAGGAATATCCTCCTGGCTGAATGGCATAACGCTCAACAGCTCCCGGGTGTCCAACTCACCAGCTAAGGCCCTCTTGGTTTGTGACCTGGTAGCAGCCATACTCACAGGCAGAGTAGACTGAACCAGATCTGGCAAAATTAGTACATCCTGGCCTAAAACCACTGGGTGACTCAACCCCTTGACAATTCCTGCCTTCAGCTTATAGGTTTGTTCCTGCACCTTAAGCAATATATCGGCTATTGGATACTCATGCTCATCACCATTGACACAGCACACCCTAAGACATCCTCCTGTCAGTGATTCTGGCTGATCTACCAGATGGGGTTGTACTAGCGTCTGGGTGCTACCAGTGTCCAAAAGAGCCCTCGCTGGTTTACCATTAACCACTACATCAATAACTTGCATTTTGCCAGTGCACACAGGTTCCCTCACAGGCCTAGGCAGAGAACACATACTTTTTGCCTTCTTAACTGGGCACTCCCTGGCAAAGTGTCCTGGCTTACCACAATAATGACACAGCAGGCTATCCCTACTTATGGGGTGTGTGGTGTTAGGTGGAATTGCAGGGGTGTCATTAAGTCTAAGTTGAGTGTGTTGTGGGGGAATGCAAGGTCTAGTGCTGGGACCTCTACTCTGCCCACTATTCCCTGGACCAGCTCCACTCCCATGACCCCCAGACTTACCCTTCATCACCGGCCTGCTGGTGCTCTGCAGGCGGAAGTCCTTGGGTCCACGGCGGGCAGCCAGGAAGGCGTCAACAAGCTCTGCTGCCTTGAGACCCGTGTGCGGATTGTGCTCTTTTACCCACACACGCACCTCTGGTGATAGGGAGCGCAGGAACTGCTCCAGAATGAGGATCTCCGCGATCTCATCTACAGTCTTTGCAGCTGGCTTAATCCATTTCTGGAACAAGTCTCTCAAGCGGTTATAAAACTCCCTTGGGGTCTCCCCTGGTTGCATGTTCGGGTCTCTGAACCTTTGACGGTAGACTTCCGTGCTGATCTCATATTTGGCCAAAATGGCATCTTTTACCTTGCAGTAATCCACAGCGTCATATGGATCCATGGCCACATATGCAGCCCGCGCTCTGCCAGTCAGATAGGGCACCAAGAGGATAGCCCAGTCGGCTGGGGGCCATCGGTAGGCTGTAGCCAGCCGTTCAAAGGTGGTCAGGTACTGCTCCACATCATCGCCTTCCTCCAGCTTAGGCACTGCCGCCCTGGTCCAACTGGATGGGGAGGGTGCTGCTGCCCCGCGTGTTGGATACTGCCAAACTGCTGGAGGTGCTGCAGGCATCCAGGAGACTGCTGGCGGCATCACGGACATCCACGGAACTGGTGGCGGTACGGCTGACGGTGCTGCTGGTGGCATTGTAGGTGGGACTGGAACTGAACGTACCGCAGGTGCCGCTACAGGTGAAGTGGCTGATGCGGCTGCAGATGGCATGGCTGGCGGCATCACTCCTGGCACTTCAGGCGGTGCATCGGGTAGGACTGCAGGTGGCTTTGCCCTGGGTGGTGCTGCTGGCGCTGGAGGCAACACCTCGGCTTCCCGCCGCTGCCGACTACTGCCATCAACCCTCCGCTCCATCTCCAGCTCATCACGGACATTATTGAGTTGGACTTGCATACTTCGCCACCTCTGCTCCTGTTTGACCATCTCCCGCTCCTGGTTCTGCATGGACTTCTGCAAGAGGTGATAGAGCGAGGTGAGGTCCAGTTTCTCAGGTTCCTCTCCCCCTGCGGCTCCATCTTGCTCCTCCTCACCTGGTGGGTTGTCCAACAGGTCCGTCTTAAGCAGTCGCCTGTACGCCATCCCTTGCCGTATTAGGGCTCGGCGGGTCGGCTTCTTTCTTTCTCCACTGGCAGGCGCCACGATCCCACTTCTGACACCAACTGTGAAAAATGGACCGTGCAGCCCACCTCCACATGCAGGATGGCGACAACAGAAGAGATGACCATGTAGGAATGCAATGCCGTGGTGCGGATTTATTTACAGTGCTCAAACAGTGTGCCGGCAGATAACCAAAAAAAAACTCAAAACCAAACAAAATCCAACCAAGGGTTAGCAAAACAATAATAACAAAAAAAATGCAATAATCAACACTCAGCCTCACAGCAAGCTGCGCCAGTTGCAATACTCCTCCCAGCCTTCCAACCCAAGACTGAAAAAGCCTCAGCTTAAATAGGAAGAACTTCTGTGACTAATTGGCACATACCATTATACACAGGGTAACAATAACAATCCAGCAGTACACACTAAGTCATTTTAAATATGATAAAATACATAGAGAACATGCAGAACTTCCAGTTAATTAATTATTTTACCCCTGCATTGCCTGGACATAATTAAACAATCATAATAGCCTAATTCCCATATTCAAAACAGTACATGACACCCCATGCTAGGCTTGCCATTTTCCCCTACCCTAACTAGGGAATAAAATGCTTCTCCAAATGGGGTTCGTGTCCCCGGGGGAAAGGAAAGTTTGCGGGACCAGGAAGTAAGTGTTATCAGTGTTTGTTTGTGTTTGCAAATGAAATGAACGGACTAACAGCGTGTAATGGATTATGGAGCAATATCGGCGGGTACCTCACCGATCGCTCAGATGTTGGGAGTAAAATGGGTGAGTGACCGAAAGTTCTGTGCGTAAAGAGTGTGTCTACAAAAACCGGACTCCAAAACACGGTTGCCAGCACCGCGCGTAATTGAAATCATCACTGGTTAGCGTGTAAATGTGCGTCAGTTTAAATGTCGCGGGCAGGGTGAGCCGCGTTTGGGAAAAGGAGGGGCTGCCTTTTCACAGATGGGAAAAAAAAGATAGTCTTTGACTTGATGTGTGTGTGTGTGTGTGTGTGTGTGTGTGTGTGTGGACAGGGTAGACACATTGCTGAAGCCTAGCAGGTTTCATGTTTCGTTTAGTGGAGAGTTAATTAGAGATGTAATTCTAGGCTTGACAAGGGTCTTGACAGACTCAAACGCTTCAATGTGTCATCAGCAGAAGCTGAGACTCAACGGATCGGTTAATAATGACGGTGGGATGTTTCCCCACCACTGCTCCTCTGACATTACTCTCCACACACTCACACATACACACACGCATACATGCACCACCTCCCATCTAGTAGCCGAAACTCCAAACCCCAGCTGCTGTGTGTGTGTATGTGTGTGTGTATGTGTAGGAGGTTGGGGCAGTGGCAGTATTGGGAGATGTTGGATCGTGGTGGACGGGTGTTGTTTGAGGAGAGAGAGAGCAGCGTGTCAGGCCAGCGTGTGTTTTCCTTGTCTGTGCCTGCACCTGCGGCAGGCATGTGGAGCGTGTGTGTGTGTGCATGTGTGTGTATATGCACGCGTGTGTGTATGGGTGTGTGTGTGTGTGTGTGTGTGTGTGTGTCTGCGTGTGCTGGGTTTGCCCTGGTCTTCCATATGCGCTCGCTCGTTTTAAAACGGCAGGCTAATCCACGGTCACCAGCCTCCAGCACTCCGAGGATTATCTGTGTTTGTTTTCGCACTGAGAGGAGAGATTGTGTTAATCTTCTCAGAAGGAAAGAGAGAGAGAGGGAGGGAGAGTAAGATATGGAGGGAAGAAACGCACAGAAGTTGGGGTGGGGGGGTGGGGGGGTGGAAAGAGGTCTATGGAGTTAAAATAGAAGACAGAAGAAGACAGTAGAACAAAAACAGTAAGGTTGGCAGGTGTAAGAAGGTGAATCTGTTGAAATTGGTTACATTATGCATGTGTGTCAGGTGTGCGTGTGTATGTGTGTGTCTGTGTGTGTGTGTGTGTGTGTGTGTGTGTTTAATTTTGTTCATTTTTGTGTACTTTTGGTGTGATTTGTTATCAGGGCCCTGGTGGGAGATGTCCCTGTGTATTGTGTGTTTCGTCAGCAGGAGGGATTAACGAAGCTTACCATCTAAAACTGATAATCACTCACAACCAGAGCAGAGGACACCTCTCCACACCTCGCCGCAGATAATCAAGCACCCGCTCTGTGTGCTCGTTGTGTGTGTGTGTGTGTGTGTGTGTGTGTGCGTGTGTGTGCGTCTGTGTGCATAAAGGCCGCTCACACACATGCACACGGGTACATCTGCACTAACATACCAGTAACTCTCATACGAGTAATCGCACACATACACTCACTCAAACACACACCACGCACACAAACACACACACACACACCCACACATACACACACATTTATAAGCACGTATGCAGTATACACCCACACACTTATAGGCACATATATACACACACACAAGAACACACACACACACACACACACACATGCCCTCTGCCCACAATTAGTGCCCAGTTGTGTGTATAAGCACAAGCATAAGCACAACTTAGTTTGATGAATTGGGTTTGAAAATTGGACCAGACAGAGGAGTTGATTAATTTTATGCCGCACACTTCCTCTGTCATGAAAGTGGATGAGCAGCCGAGCCGAGCAGAGCAGAGCAGAACACAGCACAGCAGAGCAGAACAGGCCCAGAGAGTGAGCAAGGGCCACACAATGATGCAGCATAGAAGTGCTGGGAAGAGGGGAAAAACAGAGAGAGAGGGAGAGAGGGAGAAATAGAGAGAGGAGAAAGAGAGAGACAGAGATAGAGAGAGAGAACAGAGAAAGAGGGAGAGAGTCAAAAGAGATGGGGTAGATGAAATGACAGCAGAAATGGATAGCGAGAGAGAGAAGAGATTGGTGGAGGGGGAGGCAGTGATAAGTGCCTTCCATAAGCACGTGCGAATGAGAGAGATGAGTGTGTGTTCTGGGTGTCAGAGATGGACTTGTGCCCGTGGGGAGGGGTGTGGAGCATATGATGGAGTGGTGAAGAGAGAGAGGGAGCGAGTGAGAGAGTGAGGAGGGAGGGAGGAGTGGGTGATGGAGTATTTGAGAGAAAGAAAGAGGGAGGGAGGAAGGGAGGGAGGGGGGTGATGAGTGTGTATTCACAGTGTAAGTGACATCTCTCCTCCTCAGACAGATTGTCTCTCTCTGCCCCTAATGGGATCCTGTTAGAGACCTTTCTCTGCCTATGCAGCCCCCCCCCACCACCACACACACTCACACACACACACACACACACACACACCACACACACACACACACACAGACACACACACACTCACACACACGCCTGCATGCACGTGCACCATCATTCGCTCTTGTGCTTGCATTCCATTTCTCTGTTTTTTTTTTCCTCTGCATAGAAATGTTCCCACTTCCGTCCATATTTTAATATCTGTGCCCTTCAACTTCCTTCAGTCTCTCCTTGCCCAGTCATTTTTTAATCTATCTCACCTTCACTAAAGATTTATAGAGTTCTGCACAGGCCTGCCTAGCTGGTTTGTTGAGAAGAGAAAAAGAAAAGAGAGAAAAGAGAGAGATAGAGAGAGAGGAAGAGAGAATGAGAAAGGGAGAGGGAGAGGGAGGAAGGGGGGAGTGGGTGGAACAAACAGCAGGGGAAATGAATGAAATGGAATGAGGTGGATTGTTTTTTTTTTCCTCTCTCTCTCCTCTCTCTCTTTCTCTTTGGGTTCCCTACCCAATTGCCTGTATTTAATTCAGTTGTATGCTGTCTGTGCCACAGTCTGTTCATGTAAAGCCCTGTCCAAACACCGTCTGTTCTTGGGCCCGCGCTGCCCAGAGCCTGTCTGTCCATCGGTTCATCCGTCCGCCTTTCCGTCTGTCCGGCACGCTTGTCCATCTTCACTCCAGCACCTGTGGCCGACCGAGTGCTGAGGGAGAAGATAATGACAAAAATGGCACTCGCCCACACAAGCGAGCGAGCAGCCATCACCCCCCACCCCCCACAACCCCCCCATCCACCAGTCCTCCATCCTCCTCAGTAATGCACCAGTCATTTCCTCTGCTGTGCCACCCGCCTTGGTGACTGCCAAACTGCCCGCCATTACCACACCCCAGACCTACTTTCCAAAGTACCAAGGGCCAAGCGTGCCCGCCACTGCCGGCATGCCACCGCTAACCCCTCCCCCGCCCCAACCTCCTGCCCTCCTCTGTCCCCCCTCACACCAGAGTTTGCTCAACTCCCCCCATGCGTCAGCCAGCAACCAATCAAGGGCTGGGCGCATTCCGACAAACACTCATTGCGCCCAATTACATCCCCAAACGACTTAATTGGGCTTGGAAGGACCGGGACAATTGAGTAAAAGCCAGCCGCGCAAGCATTTCAGGACAAAACTTGGTGCCGGGCATCTGGTGATGGTGCTTAATCAAATCACACAGGGCCTTGGAAGATAGCGCAAGCATGGCATTTGAGAAAAACTGACACAGTCGGGAGAAAAAAAAATGAAATGATTATTGATTGTTTTCGTCCGTGCACACTACAAAAATAGACCATGTGGAAAAGGGTAGAAGATATGCGCAGTAAGTAAACATATCAGTCATCAAGGATGAGTGGAGGCAGGAGTACAAGAATAGCAATGATGACAAAGAGGGAGAGGGAGAGGAAAAATGTGTTAGAAAGAGAAAGAGGGAGAGAAAGAAAGAGTGTGGAGCAGAGGCACAGTCGACAGGGCTGTAGGAGGTTCTCATGGGCTCTTAGCTTGGCCCGCCTTGGGTGACTGTTTTTGGCTCCACTGCTGGGAATGTCATCTTCCTCCCCTTTGCCGACCAAGTGCCTGAGCAGTGTCACATAGAGTGCTAACGGAGCGCGGAAACAGCGAGTGCTGGACTACATCCAACCAGCTTCTGGCCCTGTTCTGGCAGACTTCTGGGCCTAAATTGTCCTGGCACATCCTGCTATCTCCCTCTCCCCTTCTCTCCCCCGGGTGCCTGTAGTCTAATGAGCTGGTCTCTTGTATTATAGTCGCTGCCTCACCTCGCGTAATGAAATCCCCATGTAGCAGCCCATTCATTTGTTTAGCCAGACTAGCAGCATCAAATATGTATCAAAACAATCATGCAACTTTAATGCTACCTTCAAAGGCTGCATGGCATGTTTTATAATCTCTGTTAACTAATGCTGGATTGGGGCCTGAGCTGCATTGTCAGTGCTCTGTGGGCACTTTGTGTGTGGGTACCTCATTCCCAGTGTTTAAATGCACACACACACACACACACACACACACACACACACACACACATAATCTATAGCTTTATAGGTAATCTATTTTATATAATTCTTTGGCTTACTGCCTTTGTTGTGATAAGATACTGAGGAGACTCAGGGAGTGAGTGGGAGAGAGAGATGGGGTGGGATCTGGAAATGACCGCAGGTTGGACCCGATTCTTAGTTCCCATGGGCACCATTGGGCCCGTTTATGGTACAGGCGCTGTAGCGAACTGCACCCACTTTATGGGTAAGCTAACCACCGACCCCAACCCTGTTTTCTGACCCCCCCACCGCCATCCCATATCTCTGCTGCAGCCGGTGGACTACGAGAGCCGCAGCTCTTACTCATTCTCAGTGGAGGTGCTGAACCCCATGGTGGACCCGCGGTTCCTGCGCCGGGGGCCCTTCAAGGACCGAGCCTCGATCCGCGTGTCCGTGCTGGACGCCGACGAGCCACCGCGCTTCTCCCGCACCCGTTACCGACTGGACGTGTCCGAGAACTGCCCGCCTGCCTGCACCGTGGGTCGGATCAGCGCCGTGGACCCAGACACTGGGCTCAACACCAACATCAGGTAATGCCCACCCCATATCTCTTTCTTTTCCATTGTCCCCCTCTCTCTCCCTCTCTCTCCCACCCTCCCTCACTTTCTCTCTGAAAAACTCACGACAGGTCGGACTGCTCTGGGAGATGGCCTTTTGGCATGTCTGTCAAAAGATTAATAAATAATAAAAGGAGTGTTTTTCTGTTAGTCCTATCTGTCAGTTGAAATTGGCGTAAAGCAGTGGAGAAGGAGCCATGGTTTGGACAGATACCGTGACTGACAGGAGAAAATAGTCTGCTCTATATCTGTGTCTACTCCAAACACACTCCTCTATCACATAACAGCTCCCTCCAACCTGCTCTTACCTAATCTCACTCTCTATCTCGTCAGTTTCACTGGAATATCTCTCTCTCTCCCCTTCTCTCTTTCTCTCTCTCTCTCTCTTCCTCCCTCTCTCTCTCTCTTTCCATCTCTCTCTACTACCTGTTTCTGTCAGTTCATTTCAGTTTCAATTCATTGTGTTTTATTGACCATTGACCATTCAATAGAAATGGTGTAACAATAGCAACAAAATGCATTAAAACATGAAGGTAATCATTAATGTCTGCATGTCTTTTTCTCTCTTCCTCTCTCGGTTTCCTCCTCTTGGTATGTCTTTTCACTTCCTCCTTCCCTCTCTGTGTGTCTGCCCTCTCCCCAGGTACTCCATTGACCCCCAGTCAGACCCTGAGGCCCTCTTCCACATCACCCCGGATACGGGCTTCATCACCACAGCAGCCGAGCTGGACCGCGAGCGTGAGCAGTGGCACAACATCACGGTCATCGCGATGCAGAGAGGTGGGCGTCCCCACGCTACAGTCTCCAACATAATTATACAGCATCCTAGACCTATCATGACTCTGCTGCAGTGTTCTGCATCTACTCTGGGAACACTTGGCTTTTTGCCTTTCTTTTATAAAGCAGCAGATATGGACAACTATGGGCTCTGTGCACGGCAGACGTAAAGTCCCAGAAGGACTTTTGTTCAGGATGGTTGACCATTTCTGTTTTTTAGCTCTTACATTGGTAAACAACTGTAATGTGGCTGTAGCTACGAGCTAACTACCAAATAAACCCTGAACTGGCTAGGACCATGGAGAGCTTATTAGTTAAGCTTACTTTGGATAGTAAACTAGTATAATACAACTAGTGCTTATGCCTAATATCAATCTAGCCTACTGTACTTCACAAAAAAATAGATGTCTATTGGAAAAGTGCGCTCATCCTGAATGAAAGTCACTCTGGGACTTTGTCTGCTGTGCACAAAGCCCATGGAAGCAAGTGAGAGAGAGAGAGAGAGAGAGAGAGAGAGAGAGACAGTTAGAGAGATAGATAAACAGAGTAGAATCAGTAAAATGATCACAGACTCAAACCTTGGTCCCCGTGGTCACCCACAAAGGTCACTTCTGTCACCAGTGCTGTAGCCAGCTGTATCATGGTACCCCCCACACTAACACAACCATTAACAGAAACAGTAGCCACTGTGCAACACTCCACATTTTGCTGACTGAACTTCCTTCTTTGATACATAAGTGCAGACTTTGTTTCCGCAAGAGCAGAATGTGCAGTTTTACCCTCTGGTTCTAGCCTCAGAGATGCATGGGTGGGTGCTCAGGAAGCAGAGGGATGCCCACAGTACACGCTGAGACGTGAGGGGCTCCTATTAGCTGCAGGGAGCCCTGGCGGCCATTGTGGAAGAGAGCTTATTTTCAGTAATGTAGAGCTATAGTTGTAATCCACAACATCATGTTAGCGCTTGTGTGTGTGTGTGTGTGTGTGTGTGTGTAAGAAAGAGAGAGAGAGAGAGAGAGAGTATATTTGGATGTGTTGGTGAGTGTGTGTCTGAACTCGGTCCAAGACATTTGTGTGAATGCAATCCAAACAGTGCTGTGTGTGGAAATGCATAATGACGAGCAAGACTGCTGGTGTTTTTGCACAGCCCCTGGTCCCAGTGTACAACACACACACACACGCAGACACACACACACACACACACGCACACACACACACACACACACACACACACACACACACACAGAGGGAGAGAGGCTCACGCACAGTTAATCTTACTAGCAAACCCATAAGCACACATACACATATGGTGTGTTTACTTCTTAAAAGAAAACATACACGCATTCTTTCTACATCTCTCTCTCCTTCTTTCTCTCTCTCTCTCTCTCTCTCTCTCTCACACACACACACACACACAACCAGGTTTATAGGCAATCTTGTTGGAAGGATGAGAGAAAGAGTGATGGAGCCAATGCCAGCCTGAACTTTGGGCAATAACTCACTCCCAAATGTCATGCCGGAGCTCCCTCTGGGTTGGCTGTTTGTGTTTCCGCGTGTGTATGTGTGTGTGTCTGTGTGTGTGTGTGAGTGAGAGAACAGTTATTATGAACTTTTTCCTGGGCTTTGCTCTTTGCAGTGGATTGAGGGCAGGGCCTACATTCAGAGGGAAATGACTGGCGCTCAAGAAGGCAGCCGGTGCCCAGGGAGGGTTTGTTTACTTTCGCCATGACTAAGCCATCTGACGGAGCCACCAGCCGACTGACTTTTGACACTGCTCCCTTTCTCCGCTTCCCTCTCATTCTCTCTCTTTCTCTCTCTCTCTCTCCTTTTCTCGGCATTTCCACCCCCCCCCCCCCCCCCCCCCCGCCAACACCCACCGCCTACCACCTTTACAGACAGTCCAAGCCAGGTGTCCAGGGTGGTGGTTGCCATAGAGACTCTGGACCTCAATGACAATGCACCCGAGCTGGACCGCCAATACACAACGGCCGTGTGTGACTCCACAGCTGCTGGACAGGTGAGCACTGGAGTCGCGTGTTGAAGGACAGACCCGGAGTGTATGATATGTCCGAGACTGCTGAAGTAAAAAGGAAAATATCTGCCCAGTGTGTTGCTCCCAAAGGTGATTTAATGTTTTTGATGTATTTGATAAAGTATAATGGTGAAATTAAGCCACCTTTGGAAGGAAAGATGGTGTGTGGATACTTTTCTGTCTTTGATTTTTGTTTAGTTTCATTTTGTATCCAGCAGATATGCATACGCTTCTAGATTCCTATGTTGTCATGGTCCCTTCTTTACGCTGCAAGTGTCCTTTATGCTTTCACTTCCTGTGTCATGACGCACGCTTCTGTTCATCAGTGAAGCTACGCCGTTTGGTCTTGTGTGGTCATTGTGGTCATTCCTGTGTTTGTTTGTTCAGCAGCAGCCTTGAGCCTTGAGCCGCTCTTTCTTTTCCGACTCCCTTCTTTGATATCTCTATTTTCTGCCACTCTTTGTTCATTTTTCCTTTTGTTTCTGTCCATCTGCTTTCATTTGGTCGAGTCCATCTGTTCATCTCTTCTGTGTCTATTTGCTTGTCTGTTTGTTTGGATCTTTTTTTTTTTCTCACCGCATTTGCTTTCGTTGCATGGGATTACATGGAAACCCATGCCCACTGAAGGATAGCTTAACCCCCCCCCCCAAAAAAGAAAGAAACAGGCATTTTGTGTTACTATGTTCAAACACCCCATGCTTTGTGCTGTAGCTCTAAACAGCACAGCCGGTTTAACTGTGTCTCTGAGGTTTTTCCCCTTCTTTTCAGTAAAAAAAAGAGGAGTCCTTGATATTGGCGAGGTGATTATTTTTAAGTGTATCTCTAGGGTCGGCGCTGGTTATGTTAGCGATGTGCACAAGCTTTAGTGGTGCTGTAGTCTGCTCTCCGAGGCTTTGACTTTGGGTCAGAGTTAATTATCATCTGTGAGATGGTTAGTGTTAATCAGCCTCTAGTTGCTTGTTTGCTGGGGCTGGTAAGGTTAATGGTTAATCTCTCAGATTAAATCATGGATCATGGTTTCAAATTAGTGACTGCACAAAGCCCAACACAAAACACCGCACACGCACACACACACACACACACACACACCACACACGGTCTTTTTACATCTTTTTTGTATCAGTTTCTCTCACCTCTCTTGTTCTTGGCCTTAGTTGGTTTTCTGTGGCATGATTGCTTTAGCATTCTCTCTTTCTCCCTCTCTCTCTCTCTCTCTTTCTCTATCTCTCTTTCTCTCTCTCCTTTTGCCTTCCCTTATCCCTCCCTCTGTCTCCTTCTGGACTCTATCGCTCCCTCTCAGGTGGTGCAGGTGTTACGGGCGATTGATAGAGACGAAGGGGGGAATGACAGCACCGTCCATTTCAACATCCCTCCAGAGTCCGGCGCTGCCCTCAACTTCACCATCAGGGAAAGTGGAGGTATGTGGTCTTTCACTTTTCATCTCCATCTCCACCTCTCTCTCTCGCTCTCTTCTTTTTTTCTTACCTTTTCTCTCTCTTTCTCATTCTCTCCCACTATTTCCCTCTCTCTCTCTCATTTTCTCTTCCACGCATGTCTGCCTCTTTCCTCCTCATCCATCTTAATGTGAAGTGCAGGTCTATTGTAGTGCCTCTTTGTGTGGCTTTCCTTTGTTTTCCTCTTTTGTTTGCCTTTTCCTTCTCACTCCATCCATCTGCCCCCCCCCCCCCCCCGTCCCCCCCCCCCAACACACACCCCCCTGGTGTGTGTGCAGAATATATTCTCGGTGGCCTCCGTCGAGGCTGGGCTCACGCTCTCTTTTTTTCACCCTTCTACAAATGGCCTGGCGGCGCTGAGCAGGAATGAAATGCCGATTAATTGAATTCAATTGAAACCAAATCAATTGATTTCCTTCACCAAGCAACCTCCTCTTCACACCCTCCCCACCCCAAAGCTACTCTGACTGTTCAATTCAATTCTGTCTTTCTCTCTCCCTCTCTACTTTTGCTTTCCTTTTCCCATCCCCTCTTCCTCTCTCTTCCTGACTCTGACCCTGTTTCTTTCTGTTGGCTGTTCTCTCTCTTTACTTCTTTCTTTCTATCTCTCCCTGTCTCTTTCTCTGCTTCTCTTCTGTCTGTCATTCACTGCTGTCCTCTGTTCTCACTCTAATGTGTCCCTGCAGGTGTGTCAGTATAAGACAATGACATAGTTTAAAGACTGATTCAATAAAAACGTGTTAAACTTCTCTCTCTCTTCCTCTCCATTTCTCTGTCTCTACCTCTCTCTCTCTTTGTTTATTTCTCTCTCTCCTCTCTCACCATCTTCTCTTCTCTCGCACAACTATGCATCTCCTTCAGGTCCCACGGCCAGCTTGGTGCTGGTGACACCCCTGCAGACGCTCTCCCGCTCCCCATCGTCGTCACTGACCCTCCACGTGCCCCTCGTCCTGCGGGACGGCGCCTCGGGCATGACCAACACGGGAACCGTGACGGTGACAGTGTGCCCATGCTTGCGCGGCGGGGCTCGTGCTGGCGAGAAGGAGCGCGAGCAGACGGAGGGGAGTGAGTGGGAGCGTGAGGCCGTCTGCCTCCCTCAGCCGTCCTCCTCACCCTCCCCGGGCCTCAGCACTGCCGCTCTGCTGGCCATCCTGGCCTGCGTGGCCACCCTGCTGGGTAAGAAACAAGACATGAACATTTGAAATGTTGACAGACCTGCACAACCGGCACCTTATAAGCAAGCTGACCCATGTTATTTATTTGTGTTCTCAATACAGATATAAATATACACAAGGACACCAGTTTAACAGGTGCAATAGTTGCACAGACATTATTCAGTTACATTAGTCTTCTAATCTGACCACAGGCAGCGATCTATAATCAGAAGGCCATCAGATGTTATTGGTACACGCTCCTTCTTCTCCAAATATGGCCATTTCCAATTATGGATGAGGTTGAACTTGTGTGCCACACACACACACACACAAGCTGCATCACATTCACACTCACAGACCAGTCCCATTCATTTCAGTGGCCAGTGCTATGCTTATTATTCTCGGCAGAGGAAGTATGACAAATTACAGTGACATCTTACCTCTTGATGTTCAATTTTGGCACCAAAATATATAACAGCCAGTGGTCCAAGCTATAATTATCACATGAAAAAGGATCACATTCAGTAAAAAGCTGTTGGCCTAGCAGTTATCATTCCAACACATTCGAGCTGGCTGAATTTAAACCCTTCAAGGCCGAATGCATTAGGTAAGAAGCTGTTGTACTGTTAACCTCACTGCCTTCTTTGTCTGCCTGTGTATGTGAGTGGCTCACCGCACGTGCATAGTTTGTCTCCTGTCTGATGTTTTCTGTCCCTGCGTTTTGTGAGATTTAGAGCGTGTTTGTGATCTATGGAGTCAGCGCTCTGGGTTATTAGATGTAGTGAGGAGTGATTCCCTCAAGCATAAACAAAACTCTCCATCTCCTGCTACCTATCCTTCTCTCCTGCCTCACGTCTCACCAGCCATCTTGTTTATTTATTTATTTCTTTTTAATCTGTCCGTTTCTCTGTCTGCTCCTCCTGCAGCCGTCAGCGCTCTCTCGCTCTCGCTGCGGCGGCAGAAGCGTGACTCGCTTTCGCCGCTCGAGAAGACGACGTCCGTGAGAACATCATCACCTATGACGATGAGGGAGGCGGCGAGGCCGACACGGCTGCCTTCGACATCGCCGCACTCCAGAGTGCCCCGCATGGTGTGCGCCGGGGATACCGCACCCTTGACAGCAGGAACATGTGAGTGTGTGTGTGTGTGTGTGTGTGTGTGTGTGTGTGTGTAAAGGGGAATGTTCTCAATCGTGTGAAGCAGGGGAATAAGGGCTGAACTTAGGATTTTCTAAAGAAGCATAAAGAGGCAAGAATATTAATCACTCAGGCATTCAACCCCCCCTGGAGGCTGCTGTAGCCTGGTTTAGGTGCGTCGCGTGTGCTGAGGGTGGTGTTCAGGGTGATTTTTAGTACAACCTAATAGTCCTGTGCTTGATTTGAATAATTACAAACATCTTGTGCCAGGGAGGGTAACCAATTAGATTGATGAGGTGGAGCGTGGCACGGTTTAAACACATATCTGCAGGCCAAGCACCCTAAGGGACCTCTCTGACTAACAGAGACTATGTTACGCCGCAGTGATCTTCCCAGATGTGCCATTTTACTGTAACACACTCAGTGTGTGTGTGTGTGTGTGTGTGTGGTGTGTGTATGTGTTGTGCCCCCCACAGACGCTACTCGCAGCACGTGCAAGATAAGAGCCGCACCTACAGCTGGGCACAGGCCGGGGCGGGGCCGCTGGAACCCCAGTACTCAGCCTCAGTGGCGCCCCTCTATGGACGCCTCTGTTACAGCAGCCAGACGCTGCCGGTGCTGCGCCGCGGTCAGGGCCCTCTGGAGCCTGGCGCCGCCGAGCTTGGGGGCTACCGCATCCCCGGCGGCCCGCCTGACCACTCACTGGTCATCCAGAACCAGGGCGCCATGGTGGGTACACTGGAGCCTGGTGCCATGTACGGAGAGGCGGGGGGAGGCAGCACCAGCCCTAGGGAGGGCACTGCATCTCAAGACGGTGCCACGGCGTCGGAGGGAGGGACGCCACGGACCAATGACAGCAAGGAGAGACTGGGCGGAGGGACGGGGACCGATTCCAGTAGTGATGCCCAGCAAAGCCAAGACCTGGACTGGGTAAGGGTCTTATTAACTCTTTTTTGCTCCTCCACAATTTTCATGGGGTCTTGGTTACTGCTGATAACGTGACTAAGGGTCTGAGTAACTGGGGGTCTATTCACAAACGACACTTTAAATGCACTTACTGTTATTAATCAGGTAATAGCATGTCGCATTTGCGTCATGATTGATAATTGGTCCATATTTTTCTGGTAAGTAGCTTGAATGTGAATTAAGTTAATGATTTCTTGATGTAATATGGTTCGTTAACAGACTCAAAGCATGAACTTCTGCTTTTAGAATTATTCATGATTTGAGAATGCTGAGGTTGATGATTTGTTTATGGTAATTAATGTCTCACCTTGTGTTAGTTAATGGGATCTTAATGTCAAGCGTTTCCAGGCTGTGTGAATTGCTTTAGATGAAGGTGGAGTGTGCGTGTGTGTGTGTATGTGTGTGTGTGTGTGTGGTGTGTGTTGTATGCTTGTAAGTGGTTTGATTTTCACACTTGTGTCTCTCATTGTTTTTCTCCCACCTCATGGCCATCTCACAGTGCAGTGTTAGCTCTTTCTAGTGCTAAGTTAACCTCGCTCACTCTTTCCGAGTAGTCTGTTTCACTCTCTGTCACTGGCCCTCTCTCTCTCTCTCTCTCTCTATCTCTCTGTTTCTCTCTCTTTCCCTCTCTCACTCATTATTTTTTGCTCTTTGTCCACCCTCCCTCTCTTCTGCTGCTTCTCTCAATGCTCTCCTCCCACCTCTCCATTCCTCTTTTGCTGCCATGTTATCATCCAACCTGACTCCACTATTTCATCCGTCTGGCATCTTCTTTCTCACCTTGTATTTATCTCCTCACTCCTTCTCTACACCGTTTTATTCCTACCATTTCTCTGCCCCCTTCCCTCCCCTTTTTCACGGCTCCATGTAACAGAAACGCACCCTCATCCTGCCCTTGACTGACCCACTCCTTCCTCCCCGACCCCTTCAGGCACAGACGGAGTCTGGTGCGCGGGAGCAGCAGACCCTGGTGCTGACACGCTCTGGATCGCTGGTGGGCACCGCTACCGGCATCGCGGCAGGCGGCTGGCTTTGCGACTCGGCCACGCTGCCGATAGCCGGACGCCGGGCCTCACGCGCTGGCCTCTCCCCAAAGCGAGGCAGCATCGCTGTGGCCGGAGGCCCTTCGGAGCCTATGCTCGACTGTGCTGGCGTTACCAAGGAGATCCAGACGCAATCGCTGAGCCGTAACTATGCCACGGTGGTGCCCGTGGAGGGGCCAAGGGACTATGTGGGCAGCCTGGGCCGCGGCGGGGGTCTGGAGATGGGCAGCAGCTTTGTGGTGGCAAGGCCCGAGAGGGAAGGAGGCATCCCGCTGTCTGGGACACCCTGCGGGGCCCTGTACCCAGACGGTGCGGCGTTCATGGCAGACTGGCGGGAGCGGGTTGGTGTGGGAGGAGGAGGAGGGTATGTGCTGGGCAGGCGGGATATGACTCCCCAGCTACTGCCGTTCCCCGGGCAGGGCCGAGGCGCGGCTGCAGCAGCTGCGTTTGGCGCGGTGCTGGGGTACGGCGGCAGTGGCGGCTGGGGCTCGGGCCCCGAGGCAGGCAGGGCGGGTGGGGGTCACTCCTTGGCTCTACGCGTGGGCGAGTTCCTGCGCTGCGTCTGGCCCAGGTGACCTTTGACCCCTCACAGCCGCCATACGACTCCGTGCAGGTGTACGGCCTTGAGGGCACGGGCTCGAGGGCCGGCTCGCTCAGCTCGCTGGAGAGCGAGGGCGACAAGGAGCCCGACAAGGAGGAGTGGGGCAAAGGCATGGAGGAGTGGGGGCCCCAGTTCCACAAGCTAGCCCAGCTCTTCCGCGAGCGGGAGAAAGAGAAAGGAGACAAGAAAGGCAAAGAGGGAGAAATAGAAAGAAAGGATGCAAAAGAGGAAGGGGAGAAGGAGGAGAGGGCGAGCAGTGAGGGGAAGGACTGAGAGAAGGGACAGCGAGGGAGAGGGAATGAGAAGGGACATGAGAGAGAGAGAAAGAGAGAGAGAGGGTGAGAGAGAGCGGGAGAGGTGAGAGGATGATTAAAAAGCTACATAAAAAGAGAGGGCGAAGGAGAGCAAGACGAAGAGGAAAAGTAATGGAAGCGGACAAAGAAAAACGAGCGAAGGGTAACGGCAGCGAGGCAGAGGCCGAGGGAGGGAGTGATTGATGCAATTTAAAGCAATACGTGTTGAAAGGCTTGATGTGTGCACAGACAAGAAGACATGGTGCATCTCCATAGCGTATTTACTGTTTGTTAAGTGTTCTGGACACCTATGAAAACAACCAGTCAAAGCGTCCTAGACAGTATTTAATTATGTTCTGCTTAGAGCAAGAAAGAAGGAGAGAGACAGAGGAAGGGGAAAAGGGTGAAAAACAAGATTGCAAGAGAAAGCCTGGGAGAGGGATTGAGAGATGGAGAGTGACTAAGACTTTAGATAATGTTTCTGGGGCATTGCGAGACAAAGCAACCACAGGGGAACCTCAGAAACTAGGGTAGCACATGGCGGATAAGAGAAATAATAAGAAACAATGGCATGGGAGAGGAGGGGAGATTTGTCCAGAATCTGTTGCTTTTATACATCCTACTGACAGTAAATTGAATAATTCAGTTTGCCATGTCAGTCCTAAAGGAAGCTATAAATATTTAAACATTAAAGGAAATAAACGTCTGTTCCTTTTGAATCGGATCATAAAAATGCACAGTGAGGAGACGTGCTGTTTCAATGGATGTCAACACTCATAATGTGTCTGTGGAAAATTTCCTGTAGTAAGTGTGCCCACAGTGTACACAATTTAACGTACATAAAACACATCTCACACACACATACACACACATAGATATTTGAAACTCCTAAGAAGGCTCTGTCCACTCTTGGCCTTACGAAACCTGCTAGGAAATGTCTCCCATTTGAGTCCTGCAGGAATTGCATTGCATACTGTTAAAGCATTGATTGTACTCAACAAGTCACTACAGCAAAAAAAAAAAAAGTGAAATTAGTTTGTTTATTGTGGAGTGATTCAGTGCATCTTTGCCACGTCCTTCAGTGTAGAACATGTATAGTTTGTAGACAATGAGATCGAGTAGTTTTTTTGCAGTGAGTGCACAGAACTCTCCACATCTGCTTGTTGAAACTGAGTTCCATGACATGCTGATTATTCCAATGGACCCTCAGACTTGCAGAACCAAACACAGAATCAGAATTCAAAAGGACATGGAGCCTTGAGCTGGAAAGCACTTTTCTACATGTGAAGTTTGATGATGGATATAAAAATAATGTGTTTTTTTATCATCATAAAAAGAAAACATAATCAAGGCGATAACATTGTTCTATGTAAATGCTATTCAAATGTAAATATCACTGAATGCCATTGTGACCAATGTCATGACTGTACTGTTGACGTTTCAAAAGCATAACAGGAAAAAGGAAGTGATAGAAGAACACGTCATAATAAGAGCCATGCCTGGACCACTGTTCCTCACTCACGTTAAGATGAACTGAAGCGTTCCCTTCACTGTGCATCCATGTGCTGTCTGTCCTATGCTGGTGTTACAAATACCCAACCTCTCTCCAAACCATAGATACTGAAACGCTATACACTGGCCACATAGACCATTACCATAACCACAAGTTTCCTATTCAGGCTGAGTAGTCTGCTATGGATACCATTAGCCTGAGTATATTGCCATGGATACCATTAATTTACTAATTAGCACATAAAGCTTACTTATAGCTGTAATTACTACATTGCTGATTAAATGATTGAATATTGAGCAATCACTAAAGGCCCCCCCATGGTTGCATTCACTCTTGTGTTTGACACAGAGCGAATTATTGATGGAAATTGCAGTGTCCGGTCTATATTTTCTATATCTATGGTTCAAGAAAACCTATTTGGATTGAATTGAATTCTTCTCTCCCAAGTGACCCCTGTGTGACATGCATTGCCTGTTATTAACACAATTTTTGTACACACGTCAGTCATTAAGATAGAGAACTTATACCATTCACTGTAAGTTGCTGGATTGTGTTTCAGTATTGCCCGTCCTGTTTTGCTTGGCCTGGCTTGTACACTTCAAACAGACTGTGCAAAATGCTCAGTCAATGAATGTGGAGGTGCTATCGCTCGAGGGAGTACGTGATTGTATTCCCATTCTGAATTCTGCTCTGCGACAGGCCCACCTGCCTACCATGGGCAGATTGCAGCGCTGGCTGATGCTGTGTGTGTTTGAAATTTGAAACAGTCATGGCAGTCATCACTGCAGTTGCCAGTCCCTCACCGAGATCACATGATTTCATATCTGTCTGTGTGAATACCAATGCTGAAAGGCTAGATAGGACAGGGACAGACAAGCTCTGTGTGTGTGTGTGTGTGTGTGTGTGTGTGCGTGTGTGCGTGTGTGTGTGTGTGTGTGATCGGACGTTGTGTGCACTCTATTCTCCCTGGCTTAGTCCCTGGCAATGGGGAGAGAGAGTCTCTGATCCGTGTTTAGCCGACTGGCGGCCCTTTCATCCTATCCCCTGACCTCGCTCAGACCTGACTGAACCCATGCCTCTGCTCTGTGTCTCACTGTGTACCTGACTGGACCAAACCAGAATCACTGCATTATCGTGCACAATCACCGAGGGGTGGGCCAGGCGTCAGAGCCTTTGGACCCCACAGGGAGTTGACCTGACCTGGGCAGGAGAATAGCCACTCTCCCACAGGAACATAGTGTGTATGCTGTTGGAAGAAATCCTCATAACTGTTTTTTTTTCTTTAAAAAAATTAGACCACCAGCGAAGCAAACATTTCAGCTTGTATTTCTCCTCAAAACAGCACTTGAATGGCTTTAAAAAAATGTCCCAGTGTGGCTTAGGAATCATCTTTATTCAGATGTTTTTCGATTAAATTTGAACTATTTATTGAACTCTCCAAAAATGTGGTTAGCATCTTCTGTGTTGCACCACAGCCCCACTCTGGAGTCTAAGAGGCGAAAATAGTTTGACTCTTCAGCTGACATCAAACAAATTTCTAAACATAACCTGTGGCCCTTGAGCAAGATAGTTTGATCGCCTAGACAAACATCTTTTCATAGCAAGTATTTCTATCGCTTTTGCACACTACTTAGTTATTGGATATAAGCTGAGGAGGCATGTGTGTGTGAGTGTATGTGTTAATCAGGGTCTCATTGGGAGGGTGGACCACTGACCTTGAACTCCCTGTAGAGGTCACAAGGCTCTGACACCTTTTGGGTATTTTATTGCTCCCGCACGATGTAAGAGGGGCTCTATTGTGAAGCTAGAAAAAAAAAAAATCACAATGGCGTACTGAATAAAGTGTATTTATTCTGTTGTATTTTCCTTTTTCTTTTTTGTAAAAATTGAATAAAGATGCTAAGTTTGGAAATGGTGTGATAACAGACGTATGCTCTTTTTCTTATGTAACTAATATGGACCAAACAGACCCTATTTGACCTGAGTCA
Source organism: Tenualosa ilisha (assembly GCA_015244755.2). NCBI lineage: Eukaryota > Metazoa > Chordata > Actinopteri > Clupeiformes > Clupeidae > Tenualosa > Tenualosa ilisha. The sequence continues at coordinate 1,675,406 of PYXC01002106.1, forward strand.
TCCATGCTGGTTTGTACTTGTGTGACCACTCCATAGGCCAGGGCTAATTACAGTGCCTCCAAAGCTGAGGTCTTCTTTCTATTGTACTTGTGAATGCAAAGTGTTTATTTAAAAATGCTACTTTCTGCTTTGCATACACTGTTTTTTGATGACAGTTTCCTCACTATGCTGAGTTGTTTGTTTGGAATGGAGTGTGTCCTTCAGATATGTCTTTAGAGGCAGACCCTGAGTCATAGTTCACTGACTGGGGAACATGGGACAGGAAGAGTGTCCTGTCCATTGTAATTCATCTTGTGTGATCTGGCCCCAGCTAACATTGAGGCTGTTTAAGGTCAGACAGGGAACAACGCAAGTTCACCACCAATCACGTAATATCTTCTGGAACAATACTCTATTTATAATACACAATCTATCTATCTATGTATCTATCTGTCTGTTTTTCTTTCATTTATCTTCTTTCAGTCTTTCGGTGTCTCATTATAAAAGTCAGGCCTAAGCTTGCACAAGTGAATTAGTGAGCTCTCATGCGTTGGCCTACTCACCTTCCCCTGCAGTTTCTATTGCCTGATTCATTATTCAACTGCCATGATGAAATCTTGTTAGATTGCCTTCGTTTTAATGAAGTACACAAGTGAGAGGTGTGTGTGTGCGCACGCGTGTGTGTATGTGTGCGTGTTTGAGAGAGGAGAGAAAGGATAGAGAGCTGAGGATAAGGTTTTGTTATCACTGCATGACATGGTAAGAAACTATTATACTACATCATTGAGTAAAACTCTCAGCTCTCATCTCCAGTTATTAGGTTCAGTCTCTGTAACAATGCACGTGACTCCTGGTTTGGTATCTCAGTATACCATGGTGTGTTACACTATAAACTTAATATAAATGCAACAGCTACACTTGCATACAAAGTAGCAGAATCAAAACCACCGCAATGATTGGAAATTTTCCTTCGAACATTTGTCAAGCATGTGTTAAGTATTTCCTCTGTGCATTCCCTCAATGGATTCAGCCTTGTGCTGAAAATACAGTGTGCACACATTAGAACATCTATCCTCCCAAAGTCGTTTATAAATAATTGGTCTGCTGAGGTGCTACCAGAGCAGCAGGCCATGTTGCTCCTCAGGGCTCAGGAAAAACTCAATGCTCAAACACCGCAGAATTACATCACTGCATGTTTGGAAGTGTGTGTGTTGACACACCCATTTTGTGTGTGTGTATGTGCATGTGTGTGTGTGTGTGTGTGTGTGGTGTTTATTCAGCAGGATGCAACCACACCAAGATTCCTCATTCTGTTTGATCCTAACTGACACAGGGACTCCCCCTGGCTACTGCATACATGCGTAAGTATGAGCATGTGTGTGTGTAAGAGAGAGAGTCCGTGAGACTTATGTGTCTTGGTTGTGTATGGAGAACAGTTCAAGCCGAACACGAGAGAAGAAACCAGACAAGGAGGACTGCTCTGCTGTGTTTTCTAGAACTGGCAAAACTCACCCACAATGCATTGCACTGCACTGCATATAGTCTACAAAATCCCAGAATCCTAGTCTCCTTTTTCTCCTTTCCTTTCCCTCACTCTCATTTGCTTTTCTTCTCTGTTTGTTTCTCTCTCTCTCTCGCTCTCACTCTCTCTCTCTCTCCTTTCCTCCACTCGCCTCCTCCCTCATGTCTTTTGCACTTTCCACACAGACTGCTGTGTGTTCACTGGCTCGTTTGAAGTGGAAAATTAAATCTTCATTAACAATCTTAATTAGTCTTCGATCTCCCCACAGTAAGTCGACAGAAAATCCATAGAGTAGCTAGACGAGATCTGGTGTTGGTGTGAGTAAGTGTGTGTGTGTGTGTGTGTGTGTGTGTGTCTGTCTGTCTGTTTGTGTGGAGGTGATAGGATAGAAGCCAAAGCTACCATGGGGACTGTCATGATGGGAGGGACAGCTTGTTAACAGATGACTCTGTGACTGCAGATGACACGAGACGAGGGGAAGTTTTGGAGAGTGGAACGGGACAGAAGTAATTACACACATAAACAAATAAACAAACAAATAAATAAAGCGAGTATCAGCACAGTTGCCTGATAGTCTGGGTGACCACATAAGCTATCTTGTGACCAAAATTTTCAAAAATCCCAAGTACATTGGTTCATTTGAAAGACGCAGGCTTTCAGTAATGGCTTTAAAGCCTAAATACTTTTTGGTTGCTCTGGTTATGCAACATATACTTTTAAGTGATATAGTAACAGCAACTGACTGATACAAAGCAGAGTTTTGCCACTTCACTGAGGCCAGAGGCCAGTCTGTTGTAAACATAGATTCTACACATTGGTGGCACAGAATCCAGAATAACAAGCCTAAAGTCAAACACTAACCTCCCCTTTTCCCACTTGCCGAACAACAAGATTAAGCACATTATGTGCACTGAATTGTGTGTGTGTGTTTTTATAGAGGGGTCCAGATATCGTTTTTTCTGCTGTAAATGATATGGGTACAACCCAGCAACACTCCCAGTGCATTTCACAGATAATGCTGTTGTGTTTATTTGTGGCGACACTAGAGTAAACAAGCATCCTTTCTGAGAACATTACCTGCCCCAGCGGACTACAATTTTCACATTTTAAAGAGCGCGGCAATGGCTATGAAGGTACATATTGCTCGCAGCACTACACTGATGCTGGAGTAAAACATGGTCCTGTTGAACTTGCGTAGGTAAATAAATAGGTTAGGTTGAAATAATATTTCACCGTAAAATTGCCTCTTTGATAGAATCTCTGTGAATGGGCTATTTGTGCTTGCTGCCACCTGTTGGGGAGGATGTGCATTGCAGTATTAGAGTGAATGGTGTTTGATCTTTTTCAGTGCCACTTGGGTGTGAAGTTCTTTCTAAACTGTGCGTTTATTCTGTATGTTTGGATACCTCAGCAGTCACTTTGCCTCACATTTTTAAGTGCCCAGAATGTTCTGTTGCTCTGCTCTTGGAGCTGTTGATGGCAGGTTGTCTGACCAACAGCTATAGTGACTCTGTGATCATCTGAATTGAACAATTCAATATGAATGTACTCAAGAGGAGTACAGAACCACCTTCTTAATCACCCTAACATGACAATGTCTTCACATGTCACTTGGCAGTAACAGGGCCTCCCTGTCCACTCTCCACTCCTCACTCTCCACTGGCTCCTCTTCATAGGGTTTCATACAATGACAGTATGTAGGGTAACCAGTAATTCAGGTTCCAAAGACTTATGCAAGTTCACAGACTATGCTGATTATCAGAGACACAGTCAAATATACTGAGGAAATAAACAAGAAATATTAATATTTACAACGAATATTCTACGTTATGACGGTTTAATTTTAGGCCTTCTGCCTGTGGTCCTTTTTTACCATTTGAATCTCAGCAAATCCATCTGTCTGTTTTTAAATTACGACTGATGTAGAGCCTATCAAAGAGGCTGATGAAATTTCTATCAAACTGGGTGCGTCAGCCGGTAGGAAATGGCAAACATTACTGCTAAGCTGCCTGTTTACGCCGGCTGGGTATGTGTTTGCAAATCAATGGCTTGAATTTTATGGGAAACCTTGTTCCAAGGGGCACATTTGTAGAGGGAAATGAGTCAATATATCCATAAATCAGATCTGAATGCAGCCTGAAGCTGCCTTTTATCATTTCGTAGTTTTAAAAATGTCTCCTGTGGCCAAGCAAGGTGGTCTTAAGGCACCATACACTTATAATCCATGCATAACATAGCAGACGGTGAAAAACCCATGTCTTTGCTACACACCCACTCACTGCATATCAAAAATGAATGCTCAGGGATGCAGACAGACATTTCTCATAATACAAACATTGGGCCTTAGTCATTGGGCCAATGTCTTAAATTTGCTCATAGGGTCTCTTCAAATCCTAGAAATGAACAGATCTTCATGGAAAATGTGTAAGAAGGGTTTAAGGACAAATGTCTCTGTAAGAGCAGTTGGTGAATGAGGCACGCTCACTGGTATTTACCAGTTTATTTAGTGTCAAACAATGCATGGTACCATGTGGTTCATCCTCATTATCTGTTTCATCTGTGTATTTGGAATATTATTGAAAGTTGAGACTTCTCAGTCTGTCTTAAACTGCAAAGCCCAGGTCACATCCTGGCATTTCAAACCCAGTGTGCCTTTCATTACTGGCTGTAGTTAGACAAAGCTGAGCATATGTCTTTTGCTCTTACATTGCAGGGCCAGGTATTGAGAGACAATATTAAGGAGTTCCCCTGTTCAGAACATTTCTGAGCAGCAACAGTACAGGCCATGTACCAAGCCACTGTGTCCAAGGCCATCAGACCTCTCCTGGCACTTCTTAAAGTATTTTTTCAACTACAAACAAAACTGTAAATTTCTCTGGCTATAAATAATCTTTTGATGGCTATACCATAGAGCTACTATCATTGATCTGCTCACTCATTGTCATTATTAAATGACTGTGTGCTGTAGCCTGCATACAGCTGGAAACATACTGCATCCTGCAATGAAGAAATAATTCATATTAAAAAATAATGATCCCCTCTAAAATAAATCACACTGTAAACTATAATAATTGACTAATACCTGATACATTTTTACAGTATTATCAACAAAAAAACACAGATTCTTTATGTATGTGAATGTAGTATGTATCATTATGTTACTATAGGTCCACTTGGCTGAATGATCTTCCTGCTTCTTTGAAAGGCTTTTTTGTGGCATCCACTCTGTCTCCTATCCCTCCACTGGTCACAAAGCTTTGAAGGTTGGCAGCTAGGTTGATCTGAGCAGACACAAGGCATGGTCAACATTAAGACACTTATCTATGCATGGGCTATAGATATGATATTGGAATCTTACATAGATCCAGATGAAAAAAATGAATGTTGTGTATGAATATACTCAAGAGGAATACAGAACCACCTTCTTAATCACCCTAACATGACAATGTCTTCACATGTCACTTGGCAGTACATTTACATGTTCCTTTATGCACTTAGCAGACGCTTTTATCCAAAGCAACTTACATTTTTGTTAACTATCAATTGTTCAGGGCCAGTCTCCCCTAGAGCAACTTAGGGTTAAGTGCCTTGCTCAGGGGCACAACAGTGGCAGCTGGGATTTGAACCCACAACTTTTCAGGCTTCTTGCACACTTGCCAGGTTCCTTAACTGCTACGCCACCATCGCCCCACCATTGCAGTAACAGGGCCTCCCTGTCCACTCTCCACTCCTCACTCTCCACTGGCTCCTCTTCATAGGGTTTCATACAATGACACCCTGACTATGTAGGGTAACCAGTAATTTAGGTTCCAAAGACCTATGCAAGTTCACAGACTATGCTGATTATCAGAGACACAGTCAAATATACTGAGGAAATAAACAAGAAATATTAATATTTACAGCGAATATTCTATGTTATGAGGGTTTAATTTTAGGCCTTCTGCCTGTGGTCCTTTGTATGAATATGTGTGTGTGTGTGTGTGTGTGTGTTTCAAAAAAAGAGAGTCATAGTGATATTTGATGAATCTTTTCATTTTAGTCTCCTTTGAGTCTCCTCCTTCAGTCTCCTTGTCAGGCTACTCCTGGAGTCATGTTTTTAAAAAAACATACTCTATTAAAAAATTAATCACTGTAATGTTATATTCTTCTTTGAACTTTTACAATTACTGCTTTGCTCACAGAGATATGCTCGCATTTCTTGCTTCAAAGATAGAGTAAAGTGTTCCTTGACAGAGAGCATGACCTTGAAAAGCTGCAGCTCCAAGTGACACTCTGCTCTCTGTCTTGCACAGAGGCATGGGGGGGCACTTCTGAGAGATTCTTTGGGCCCTGTCCAAGTTTAGAAATGTGCCAGATCTCTGTGACAGCTTGAGAGCACCAGCCTCATCTCTTCACAGACTCAGTGCCCTCTGTATGTGTGTGTGTGTGTGTGTGTGGTGTGTGTGTGGTGTGTGTGTGTGTGCGTGCATGCACACGTGTGTGATGCGCCTAGTTGTCCCGCTGATACTGAGCCCTTCATGACGAACTGTTAGTGGGGACTTTTAGGAGGTTTTTTTTGTTATTATTTTTACTACTTGGGGTTTTCTTTTCCAACTGTCTTTCATGTAATGCATTTTAGAGTTGCCTCTGGAATGGTCTGCCTCAGACACTACAGCTTCCAGGCTCTCCCGAAGAGAATGTGGTGTTTTATGTTGAATCTGCATTTTGCTGAGAGGACCAATTTTGATTAAATATGTGAATTTTTTTTTTTCACACTGGTCTAATGATTAGTCAGCCAGTGCACTAAGCAGACTGGGTAGATTGAGAGCTCTCTAAGTTCCTCATAGTTTTCTCTTGCTCTATTATGTTGACATTGTGGGGCTGCTGAGTCATGATCAAAACACGCTCTGTCTACTTAAACAACAATTCGCCCGAATACTTGTGGAATGCATGCTACAGCATCATGCAAATGAGGGCTTTCAAAAGTCATTTCACCTGAAAGGGTCAACGGTGTGTCGCTTCATAATTAGACCAAAACTAATAAAAAGACTGCATATTGCCTCTAAAAAAAAGGATATAATCTGGGAGCAGACTGTTCTCTCTCCCAGCTGTCACTACATTCCTTTCATGACAGATCTAATAGCAGTATCTACCTTCCATTCAACAAAGCACTGGTTGATGTTCTTTTATGATCAGACCTCACCTCAGTGGCTTTGGATGTGTCTCTCTCATGAGACATGGCTGAGTTCTTTAAGTTCTGTCCTCCACCAAAATAAATCCTCGATGTCAATAAATCTTTCTGGTATGCTGGCAGAAAGTGAGGGAAATATTTTTGCTGAGCACAAATATACTTGTAATGAGTTTTCATTGTAATGGTGAATACATGCTGCAAAAATCATGTTCAGGGAATTTTGAATATGACTGAGGTGGTTACCTTGAGCATCCTGAGCTGCAAGCTTGTTTAATTTCTGCTGCTCCGAGACACATTTGTTTTGTTTTACAAAGGGAATTATTTTTCCTTCGCTGCAGTCATGGTATTATTTGATGATCTCTATGATGTATCACCTATTTGCCCACAGCACAGTGTTCATTGTCTAAGTAGACCTATTCTAAGTAAACCTAAACTCATTATCAAACTAACAGTAAGAAGGCACACCATCATCACAGAATCAATTTTACTCTACATTACTGAAACAAAGATTCGAACACAGAAGTATCCTCTGTAGCTACCTGAAAGGCTGGCAAAATTTGAAACCACCCTGCTGGAACCTTGCTAACATGCTAGCTGAAGTTTTCTGGTGATATATAATCAGAGTCTAACTATTCAAAGGCTTTTTTTCATTTTTGTCATGTGGTCCAACCAGGGAGCAATAGAGTGAGATAATGGGTGAGATGGAACAACCAACCACAATCACAATGCGCAGATCATACTAACTGATACTAAGAGTAGTTGTACTACTCTTACAATGAAAGCATACCTGAGAAACAGAGGCTAACTGTTACTTAAAATGTGTCATATCTGGACAGATATCCACTGGGCAGTGCAGCAACTATTATCTCGCTAAGGAGACTAGGGTACCTCAGTCACATAATTGGGGTTCTTGTTAGCATTCCCTCCATTGCCCTGTTTTGTGCTGATAGTAAGCAGCTCCACCTCTTTGAGTCTGCAGCAGTGTTTCTTGGGGACTCAAGGGATACCTCCAATGCTTTTCTGTCCTTTCATGCTTTCCATGGAAGCGCAGTCATCAAAGGACTGTGTTTTCAGTCAATGACGAAAACACAGTCCTTTTTAGGGATTATGTAGGGTGTCAGTGCTCCTTCTGTCCCCATGAGCATTTTTCTGGGGAGCTCAACGAACCTCAGTTTCCGTGGTGCTGGAATGCATCTCATTATTGCCAAATTCCAGCACTCTGTCCACATCAGCATGGCACCAGCTCTGTGGCGATGTTCTTCCAGTTGTCTGGCTAAGATGGATCTATCTCCAAGGCCTGATCCCCCACTCCCCCATCATTAACTTTAGCATTTTCCTTTCAGTTATTTGCACAAAGGACTGACAACCTCTACTGCCTTAAACAAGGCTTCCTGTCTCTGCTTGAGCATGGCTTGGCGGCACCAAATGCAGCTTCCCTCAGAGATAAAAGCTCCATGCAGAGAACAAGGACAAAGGATGCCTCAGAGAGATGGATCAGCTATGCCTGTCTGCAGGGAGGATGTCTCTGTAATGCATGTGTGTGAACAGAAAACAGATGAAAAAGTTGTATGAAAAACATAAATCTGTGTTTTTATGTTAAATAGTCATCAAGAGTCAGAAGACACAGCAGATATGACTTTACTTTGAAAGTATACATGAACAAGGCTGTGTAGTGTTTGTGATGGGGAATAAATCACCATCATATTATTCATTCTTATTAGTCTGTTCAGTTGCCAGTCTAGTTGTTAGTGTCCATTGCGATAATCTCCGTCTGGAAGGTGGCCTTTGTGCAGGTGCACCACCATGTGGCCTGCCTAACACAACAGCATGAAGCAAAAAGAAGAATTCTTTATTATATTTGCAACAAATATTACATAAATGATTGATAAATGATTCATGATCAAATTAATAATCACAACTAGAGGGTGAAAAGTGGAATGGTAAGTGGACTATCAGGAATCCTATATTCTATCCAATCACCTAACTACCATCTTTGTAGATTCTCCCATTCTTCCTCATTTATCTGAAATTGTATCAGCTTCGTAATTAGATTTTATAAGCTGGTGGAACTCGACTCTAATGCTGATCAGCTTTGGTCATATTGATACTGTAATGGCATGTTTTCTCTGCACAAATTTAACAGCATGCCATCACTCAGGATAAAAACACTGTCAAAGCTGTCAAAGGACACATGAAGAATTTTTTAAGATCCAATCCCAGAGTTTCTGTTGGCATTCAGTCATGCATTTTGCAATATAACACATCAAACATAGAACTATGATTATAACCCAGGCCATCATCAAACATTTAAATCAGCCCTTAATTAAGTATACCATACTTGTCAACCTATGGTATTGGGCAACTGTAGGGCATAAATATGAATTTGAACTTAAGCAGTGGATTGTAAGTATAGTAAACATCCCAAATGGCACTTGTCATCAATTCACACATTTAACACTCTCTTATTTCGCTTGCCAAAATCTCTAAGCTTTGAGACAGTCCAGAAAGAGTTTCCTGAGGTAAAATTTTGTGCATATTGCGTATCATGCTGTACAATGTTTTAGGAAATTACTATCAAAAAGCACCGGACAAGGCTCCTAAACAATGCATATGTCATTATACCTCATCAGTATAGAGCAAAGGTTGATTAGTCACACAATTATTGCATTTTGCACATTACTTTATGCACCTCACTTCGTTTTTTTATATTATATTCACATTGTTTTGTCAACTTTATTTTTAAAATATTGATATATGTATAACTTTATCTATATAATTTATTGTTGTTCATTGTTTTCTGATTGTATGCTCTCTATATTTCTGTATATATATACAGTATATATGTTGCTGCACTGTAAAAAACGACTTTGGGATGTTGTAAATAAGCTATACCTAAATGTGTATATTATACATAAAATTACAACATTCTGTCAACTTCACCATAATATTACATAAACTGCACTCAATTACCTCATTTTATTATGTAAAACATACTTGGAACGACACACGTTATTTATTATTAAAGTCCCTGCAAGATATATGTAGAATGTTAAGTGTCCGGTGAAATGTACCTAAATTTTTAAGTAATCAGCAGACATGCGCATTTGACACGAACTAGGCCTACACCACTCATTAAAAGTTCTCTAACTGAATCGAGAGAATTGAAGCGAAGTGGAGCTGTCACCGAATCATGCGGCGTCGACGTGCTCAAGGCTGATTGCGACTCATCTCACCTTCACTATGAGGTAAGGTTTCCAACGTGATAAAGATATTGCAACTATGTGCAGCTGCTTAGCCATCTCGTTTGTTGCTAGCGAGCTAATGCTAAGCGAACTAGCTAACATAATGTTTAAAATTGAGAAGTGGTGGTATTTCACTGTGACAGCTAGGTGGATAACTTCACTGACATTTGGTTAAGTGGATAACGCAAATAAATTTGGGTTACAATAATATATTCGGTTTAAACAACGGCCAAAATGTTAAGTTCAAATTAGCATTAGGTAGTTTCTGCCATTTACGTAGGCTACTGACTGGCACATTTACCTCGCTAGTTCGGTTTATGAATTTCTCTGGTTCATGGATACACTAAATTGTTGGGATGTGGGCTAATTTACACTGTGCTAATATAACATGGCCAATGAGCATAAAAAATAAGCCTGCTAATCGTGTGTAAGTGAATAATAGCCTGTTTGTGCTACTTGTAGCCGTGGTGGTACCAGCCGAAAGGCAGTGGACGTACTAAAACCGAGTAGAATAAAGAGAGGCGCCAGAGTATTAACTGCTAAGGTAAGTAACCAAACATAAATATCTTGAAAAGCTATCATTTATTGCCATCATTCTTAGGAATCCCTTATTAAATCTTTTTTTGACTGTTTGTTATGCTGGTGTTATGAGCATCTAATGTTAAACAATTAAAGTTAAAGTACAGTTAAAATCAAATCTGGCTAATTCGCTTGCAAATGGCTAACTGTGTGTTGATTCTGGCGGCATGAGAAATGAGCATCATTAGTTACTGCAAGAGTAACTTGCGGACCAAATTCAAACTGTTCTCACGAGAACTCTGGATTTCTATAGTACCATAGTAGAGTGTCTACTTTGTTAATGTCATGTGTTTTTCTTTAATCAAGGAGAAGGACCGAAGCAGCCAGTCTCAAACCATGAAGATCCTGCTGGTCTACTCCCAAGATGATCCAGTGGATCCAGTGGATGTTGCACTGGCAGTCGATGGTGCTGAAGTGCATCTCATGGTGTTGCAGACTAAACTTTTTTTTTCTTTTGTTCTCACGGGCATGTTTTCCATTCTCCTTGTTTTTACCTTCATAACTAGAGATAAATCTTTGTAACCTACCCAGTTGTGGGAGTGATGTTTTGATAAAACGTGATGTTTGATAAAATGTGATGCACACAATAATTGTTTAATTAAACCAGTTGTTATGTAAATTGCATGGTGTCATGTTATTACACTATTGTATTGTTATTAGAAATTCATGTTGAAAAATGAGAAGCATGTTAGGTTTGAGAACAGGAAAAGATTAGTAGAAAAAACATAATTTTAAAGGATTCATTAACATCCAGAAAGCTAGAAAAATATATGTAAAAACATTTGTAAGTTTTACATAAAATATTATAGTAAAGGATATTTGGAAAACAAAGGTAAGATTTACTTGAGAAAATTAAGTGGAAATTGTTGCCACAATTTTTTTGCGTAAATAAGGTCATATATTTTTTACAGTGTGCCTTGTGTTTTGTCTATTTACCATATACCAGAATGATGCTGACAGCCATAACCAAATTCTTTGTGCATGTGAACAAACTTGGCAAATAGAAGTTGACGCTGATTCTGCTGAAATCTGACATTATCCAAATACAGTCACCACCGATAACTTTGGATCAAACCTAACCTGTCGTATTTCTGCCACATCAAGGCTTGATCTAGGTGTCACAGCCTTGCTGATGCTGTACAAAGCTCTGAGTGCCAGTGATGTGAGATCATCGCTGTAAGACGAGAGTTCCCTGTATGAGGCGATGCTGTGGCTGCAAACTTAGTCATCACTGAGACTGATTATCTCATTAAGCAGGACCATAGGACTATAATCCATGTTCAACATGTTCCTGTTATGTTGTTTGATGCCGAATTCAGTGAAACTGAATAGGGAATTTGTGTGCTTATTGTTTCAGGGCTGTAATTTCAAACAAGTGTTGTGTTTGTGTAAATCTCCTGTTTATCTCGCTTCCTTATGTGGTTTTGTGAGCAACTCACTGCCAGTGAGGCTCGTGCTTCTTCCCCTGCCAGCATAAAATTGGCCTGCATCTCTGTCACAAACACACAATAATACATCACTCCTAAATGCAATTTCAATAAGGAATAGATCATAGGTAAAGTGGAAATGAGTAAAACTGGCCTGTACTTATGACAAAGGAGGCCATAGGAAGTCACATACAGTAAGATGACCTGCAATTTATTTCATGTGAGTGAATCTATAAATTACTAATAGTTTTGTAAAAAATTTAATTAAAATGATGAAGAAAATCAATTAAGATTGTTACTTGGTATCACTTCATTTTAAAAGCAGCAGAGTTGCTAGTCCTGATTAAACTATGAAATGATAAATGAAGGTACAACTGAGGCTACAGCATCCCTCTCACCGTGAGAGTTCATCATGAACCACAGAAAAAATATTTACCGGCAGCCTTCAGTTGGAACATTTGTCATTCAAACACACGTATTCCATTCCTGGCAAGGCACACTCAGAATGACAACATACGATTTCATTGTGTAGACCTTTCCTTTTCAATTTTCCTCTCCTCAAACAGGAGCTATGTTGCTTCGAGCTATATGAAAGGTCACAGCCTGATTCAAAATGCGAATTTCATTTCAGTGTGTTTGTATTGTTGAACTGGATTTGTGGCCAGTTATGCAATCTATTGACAATTTAACCCAGAAACCAGTAAAACATTTTTAATGCATGAATAAACATGATATAATAATCACACCAAATTTCTGTTCAGATATTACAACAATGCAGTTATCTTTATCTCGTTTTGATCATGTCCAAGCACTGATCGGCATACAGTACTTGACTTGGATAACATAATTAATGTATTCAAGACAATATATTCAAAGAAAACCAGAATCATAGTATTCAACCTAGAATTCAGAGTAGTAACTTTAGGACTTCAGAAACAAGAAGAAGCACAAATAAACCAACATCCCACACAACCATAATGGGCTGAATTAATCAGACCCAAAGGAGATGGTTATTTTTATGCTGTGCTGTGTCCAACCTCTCCATGAACAACAAGACATTAAAAAAGGATAGAAAATGAAAATCGATGGGGGAGGGGGGGGGGGGGGGGGGGGTAATGCTGAAACTGAACTGGTTAGCGCTTGCACTGAGCATAATCTATTAACACTCAGACAGAGGACTCACTGGGGGGTTCCATGAAGCAATTGTTGTGGTCGGCTGTTATGATATTAAGCACAGTTATCTTCTTGGGATTCCAAATGCAATGTTCCTCTAGCCTTTTCCCGGTCAGGGTATTGGCCGGAATCCAGGCAGCATCGTACCCTGCCTGGTGCCAACTCTTCCGCAGAGGATGATCCATCCTGTTGATTTCCAGAACCCTGCCCAAGCTTACTTTGAGCCTCAGGATGGCGAGCCTCTGGCCCCTCTTTGCTGTTCCGGGATAGTCCACAGCTTTCTGGAAGTTGCGGCTGACGTAGACACCTGGGCCGAGAGAGCCGTCTGTGGAGGGGATGAACCCATAGCGCTGAATGCGGCGGGCTGCCTTCAGGGTGGTGCCGTGGTACATGATGCAGTGATCCTGCTTGACTTTGCCCTCTGAGCCACAGTGGGGACCACTTGCCTCTGTGGCCCCACTCATGTTTGCCCCTGCCAGTGCTCCAACTACAATAGAGTTTTAGAAATAAAGCATGTTTTTTTCCCACCTTGGCATAAAAATTAACTATGGCTAATTTTACCCTAAGAATCATTTTAGTACATACACATTCAACATTTTAACAAAGGCAACTTTCCCACAAGATCCACAGATCCATTCTAAAAAAAAAAAAAAAGAAAAACTCATTTAAAACAAATTTAATGTAGGCCTATCAATATTACATTACATCATTTGGTCAATATTTTAAATGGATTGGGGAAAAAAACAAATTGAGGAACTACAACTATAGTCATTTTGCTACAAACACTTAGGTAGGCAATTAATTTCAGGCCACAAGACTTCACATAAAGATTGTTGGAGCCAAACTTGCAAGTGGCTTCTATATCCTTGATTCCTTGGGTACACACATGACGCATCCATTTATGTCACGGTTTTTGCACTTCAGTTACACAACTTTGACGCCTCTTAACAACAGAACAAATGATTATTGTAATAAATAATACTTTTTGCATTCCTTGGTGAGCGCAGCGAGGTACGTTTATTTATTTATTTATTCAGACATGAATGATTTGTAACTTGTATCTATGCATGTATAAGACGTATGGTTGTGTGTATGAATGTTGCTTTGACATAATAAAAAGTTTGTATGCGTGGGAACTAGATTGTTAAATGTTTGTATGTCCTAAGCTGCACGTCGAAATTGATTCAATTTGGTACTACCACTAACTAAGCTAAAAGAAACCATAAGCACCTATTGAGAATCTCTCTTTGAGATTCGAGGGCTGCTACAAAAACTAGAATATATGTTGATTTCATACTTAATCTAAAATTCATATCTGTATCCATACTTTCTTACCAAGCAAAGAAAGAAATAAGCAAATGTTAGGCAACCTCACCTGTACACAGCAAGATACGGCTTTGCCAACAGCTTGGAAAATTTTTACATGGATATTTTTCGGTTGCCTAGGCTAGAATTTACGCATGCACGTTCACTTATAGTGGCAAATACTAATGTCGTAATTCAAAATGTAGCCTAATGTTGTAATATGGGAATCACAAATTTTCGGATAGGAAGTGTCGGTAACACACACAAAAAAAAACTTAAAAAAAAAAACGTAATTATGTTACTTGGATTTGGATTGGGCATGCGTAGTCAGGCCTTGAGGCCCACCAGCGCGAGCACTGACAACTGCTCGCTAATGGAACTTATAAACGGGAAGGTACGGTTACATTAAGATATATTACTCACACTTAGATAGCTGCTTATCAGTTAAGTTTAAAATGTAAGAAGGCAGTGCATTTGAATACATAATTCTGCCTAAACATTCAGTGCGACAAACTAGCCCATGGCAATGAAATGTTTTCGTGCTTATCCAAGTTCACCACTATCATAGCACGGTTTAGTAGACGTAGGCTATTGATGCTGTAACACCTCGTGATGGACAGCAATAGAAACGTTGTGGAACCAACTCTTATGTTGGGAAAACTGTTTTGTAAGCTGTTGTAGGCTGTACTTTTACTTAGCCGGTAGCCTATTCTGAATGGTATTTTGGATTGCATCAGCATTATCGTTACTTATGTGGATGAATGACAGTGTTATGGTTGGTAAACAGACCTAAGTGATCTGTCTATAGACCCACCAACTACTTTAACTGTTATGGTGTGTAAATACATTAGGCATACTAATAGTTGGTCTAGTTGTAATCAGAATCTGTCCATACTCAAAAAAACATTCAGTGTTTGTTTCCCATTTATTTAGCCAAACAATAGTAGACTGTATGAAACAAAACGTAACGAGAGCCAGACCAAGTAAAACAACCTGAAAAAATACTGAACAATGCTTGATAAAATTTAACTCATTTTTTTATGCTATCATTGTTCCCATAATGCACGCACACACACACACATTCCTATTTATCTAAATATTCAGAGGAATTCCCTAAGTTTCCCCATGTCGTTTTCACGTGTTGATCCATTACTTGAGGCATACTGCTTTGTGACTAGTCATGCAATCCGATCAAGCAAGTAAGGTAAATATCTGAACTATGCAGATGTACTGTTTAAGGGATTGTCACACAACACTAGTAATCATCAGATTCATAAGAGTATTCATCACTAAATTCTCTATTGGATTCACTTGCGTCGGTCTCTGTGAAAACATTGTTACTTTCATCACAATTGGACCCCTCTTCGTCACTGGCTTCATCATGATTATCACTGTGGCGTGAGTATCTGTCATCGACATGATCTGGAGATGTGTCATCTGTATTTACATATTCATCTGTGGAGGTGTCACTGCTTCTCCCGCTGTGTCTCTCATCACCAAAGTCTATGGACTCTTCATCAGTTACACCCTCAGTAGCGTTTCTCTCCTCATCTGCGGATTCACTGCTGCTGGCAGTCTCTTCCTCCTCCTCATCATCATCCCTATCATCTTCCTCATCCGTTGATTTATCAGTGGACTCTTCATCACTGCTCTCTCTTTCGTTGCTTTGGATAGAGAGCACTCTGATTCTCTTGGGGTCCCAAACACAGTTCTCCTGACGCCCACTTTTCACCATGCCACAGTTGGGCGGGACCCAGGCTGTGTCATATCCTGCCTGATGCCAGCTCTTCTGCAGATGATGGCCTTGTCTGTCAATAGCTTTGACTCTGCCCACACGGACACTCAGTTTGAGCACTGCACGTTTTTGGCCTTTGGCTCCCTTGGGATAGCAGGCTGCCTTGGCAAAGCTTCGGCTAACATAGACACCAGGGCCAAGCATGCCATCTGCAGACCGCATGAAGCCCCTGCGCTTGATCTTTTGCGCTGCCTTCATGGTGGTACCATGGTACATGATGTATGTTGTCTCCCCCTTGTGGTCAGGACCCTGTTGAAGACTTTTATTAAATGAAGCCATTCTCGTCCTGCTTCTGCTCTTGTCTTTCATGAAAAGGAGATTCAAAATTCAAAATTCAAGTTTAGTTTATGGCCATTTATAGATCACACAATTATTACAAGGGGATAAATTAACTTAAACTGACTTTTCTCTAACAACTCATTGAGAGTTGAGACAAACAAAGCAATACACAGGAATATATATATATATATATATATATATATAGGGTGGTAAGTGTAAACTGGGTCTGTAAGTTAGGTTCCTTTAACCTAGGACCTTGACGGTCTTCATAAGCTAACATAAACCACTGCCAGGGCATAGAGCAATAGCCTGTCTCTTCAGCAGAGGTTATAAAATAACCCTGGGCTAAATATGTTAATTGTGACACTGATATATTTCTGTGTGCAAGCACACAGTCAGTTTGCCTTAGAATGGTACTCTGCCAACATAAGAATATAGTTTTTCAGTTATTTTTACACACAAACACACAAAACATGTCTCCTAACTTCATTAACATGTCATTAATAGAGCTTCTAGTAGTCATGAATTCAGCACCCTCAGTAGATCTTCCCTGTACACAAAATTCAAGTTTGATTTTTTTTTTCAACAAAAATTAGTCCTCTTAGTTAGTCAAATTAGTCATTCATTAGTCATCTCTCTGCTGCTGTTGACTTCCTGGATGGCATGTTGAATTGAAGGATTACAAATGTCTCTTTAAGTCACAATCTTTTGACTATATTATACGTGTATATAAATGTGTGTCTATGTACAGTATGTCATGCTTTTACTATTAAAAACACTCAGTAGTAGTATCAGAAAACATCAGAAAAGAAATCTCATTTCTCAGTCTTACCTCCACAAGTGACTGCGATTTCAAGTTGGTGTTATGGTTTCACTTTCATTTCAGCATAAGATAAGAGAGCTGATGTCAGCAAACAGGATGTGTCAAACACTCACTGTGGTTCTCTTAAGTAATGCAAGCTGGATTACAAGGAAGATTCTTTAAGAACAGTGAGAATGAAGCATCCAGTTATTTCTTAATCACTTGTAGCCTCTATACTGGTGTAATGGAGTGACTTCCATTTCCACCTCATCTTATTTTGAATGACACATTTAGGACCTATCTGGATCTGGTCTTTGTTTGTGCCTGGACATCTTAGGATTGTGTTACAACCTTGTTTCTTGGTAGACACCAGGTTTATACACAAGTACCTGTACCATACAACCCCAATTTTCTGAATACTGTCTGGACATTCTCTAAGAGAGACACTTTGCTTGAATCTGCAAATTGTATGATCTCTGTTGTTACTGAAACATTTCATAGCAAATACATAAATGCATAGCAACACCTCAGAGGAATATAATGTGCAGTTCTGTCAATGTAGCACTACCACTTTTGTAAAGTCAGTGTATATTGATGATTACTTGTGATGTGGCCATCAAGGTTAAAACAGTTCTTCAAATTGACCACAATTCTTTTTTTTTGTGTGAACCAGGTAAAATCCCATGTCAAAATCACAAAGTGTTATTCTGAGACATGACTTCTGACTATGTTAATACCCACATTCATCAGAATAATCAAAGCTGTAATATCTTCTAACTGGAGGACACCCACCCTAGTCAGGTCCACCCAAACCTATCTGGCTCCATTTTTGACTTCTGACGGTCGCTAGAGTTTTGAAATTACCTTACTGTGCATGTGCTGTTTACACTGTTGGTAATGAAGGGTGTTCAGTTATATGCAACTGGACTTTCTTTTTATAAGCAGTCCCAATAAAATAAGCAGTTAAACTTAAGGATAGATTCACAGGATCCAGAGAATCTCCAAAAAGAAGTCCAATTGCATATAACTGAACACCTTGACTACCATGACCTGGATGAATGAGAATCTTCACAGACTCTTGGTAACAGAGCATTAAAGTAACATACACAAAAGAATGACGTTTTACAAGCATCAAATATAAAATGGCTAACTAAATATATTTCAACACATTTGTCATTTGAGTAGATATTGTCATTCTGAAATGCATGTGGAATATTCTGTATTATTATACAGCTCTGTAGAATGCTGCAGGAGGTTCCATTCACTTTGAATAGGCCTTCCCAACATCCGGAGGTCAGTTATTTCTGTAGAATCACCGCTGTGAAAGTATCATGGCCGTTGTCAATGGCAATGGGGTTTTTGCTTCAAATTGACATCTACATATCATTCCGTGAGTAGAGATCACTTATCACACTGGAATTTCATTGAAAGTGAAAGGAGATCACTTGTGTTTCTAAAGAATCTTTCAAGTTCAAGTTGTGTTGTGAACAATTTTTTTATCCACAGAAGCCATGAAACGCTATCAAATTAAATTTAAAAGATGTTTGTGTGAAGTTTTCTATCATCGTTTTGACAAGTAGCTGTATAATAAGCGGTATAATGTATTATCCGCCAGTCATTATAGAATGTTATAGACGTGCTCTACCATATGTGGAATTTGTAAGGGTTTCCAGTCCTCTGTTCCCTGTTTGGCCCCATCTGCTGGACATTTCTGGGTTTTACCTTTTTGCCACTCAGTGTCTCTTGTCTCTCACCTGTATGTGATTATCCTGTCAATTACCCACCCATTGTGTCTCTGCCCCTCATTGGTCCCTGCTCCCCTTCCTGCTGTATTTATTCCCCATGGTTTGTTCTGTCTCTGATTGTCTTCTGGGTTCCCTGCAGTGTACTGTGAGTTCCTTTGGCTGTTATAAGCGGTTGCCCTGTTTGCTTACCTGCTGTTGGATTTTGTTGAGTTTTTGACCTACTGCCTTGTGGATTTAGTTGTGTTTTTTGATGCCTTTTTGTTCCTCTGGATTTTTGTATTTTTGAAGTTTGGGTGCGCTCTGTGTTCTTTTCCCCTCCATATTTTCCTGAAGGCTTTTGTGTCATAGACTGAATAAATCTACCCTGTTTCTGATTCTGCGTTTGGGTCCAATTTGACTGGTGTCCTGACAGAATTATGGCTTTATCTACCATCTTTGACATTATTATAGCTTTCTGTGCTAAGATGAAACAGAGAAATGACCAGTCATGCAAAGGCACATTATAGAAAGTTTTTTCAATCTAAAGGTTTATTGTAAACTGTTTCAAGAGCATTAAATTAGCTGCTTGAACATTTTATAAGCTGTTTGATGTGATATGAATGTAGCAGAAGTACGTACATTGGGAACAAGTGACATTCAGGCATTGTTTTTACCATTGAAAGGATCTATAGAAAGTGTGTTTCTGTCCTCGCTTAAAAATTCAAGGTCAAAATTCATATAGGGTTCAAGGCTGTTCATTTCCTTTGCTTGTATCATAAGAAACCTCTCTGCTTTGACAGCGTTTTGTTTCATCTTCTCTCCCTGAAAATAGATTGCGAAGATTAAGCTACTGTTTGTCTTCTGAACAAGAAGTTTAATACATGATGCAAGGCAAGCAACACAAGTTCACAAATTCATTTGATCCTATATTGAACATTTCTTAACATACTATAGATGTACCTTTGTGACTTTGAATCACCTGAACTCACCTGTTCAGAATGGCCTTGCCCTTTGCCATATCTCATCTCTGAGGCAACAGTTTCACAGTTATAGTCTAGGAGATTGTAATCCACTTTTTCCCCAATCCTTTCATTTGCCTGTAAAACAATTTGTTCAGGTGGGAGAGGATTCTTCTTGTCATCTTGGTTGTGGACTCTGTAGTCTGTCGCCACTTTCTCTAGAGGTTCCTTTTTAATCACACTTCCACTCGTTCCCTGATCTGTAGAATAGAATGGATTGTGATTGTGATACTGATATATTTCTATGTGGTTTGTTTTTCACTCTCAGGGCAACTTTAAGAGAACATTTGTTAAACAGTACATGGTTTTACTCTTAGGACCCCTGTCATGGCCCCCTCTTATCATTGGCCCCCTGGGCCTGGACAAGGTTGGCCTGTTTGCCAATTTGGCCCTGAGAGGAAAAATATTTTTTGAATATACAGTCTTTGTTTTGCTAAAGGACCAAACAACTGACAATAAAAGATTTTAAAACTCAACAAGAAGAAATGGGAGAAAAATAATACTGAATAATATTGCTTGGTTGACCTGATGTGGCATGGATCAGATTGCCCTCTCCATCAAAGATTCCGTAGTGGGAGTAGCCAGTTCGGCGGCATTCAATCATATCACCAGCTTGAGGAGGAGGCTTCAAACATCACAACATTATCTACTTATTAGACTGTGCATTTTCTATGTTAAGGCTTCATATCTGTACAAATATGCAAAAGCTGCAATTGATATTGGATCTTGCTGTGGCAAATTAAAATAGAAAATGTTGGTACTTACATTATTGTTGTTGCTTGACATGCTTCTGTTAGGTGCCCAGACAACTTGTGCTCTATTGTGTTCGCTGTATGGGTTTTATAGTGTAGAGCTTCCTCTTTTTTGGAAGGGCAGTTCTTGTAAAAGATATATTTGTACATGGTCTCTCTGTTTTTCTTTTTTTTTAAAGTTTCTTTCATTATAGCAAGTTACCGCAACACAATTAAAAAAACTAGATTTACTGCTTACGGTGCATAATATGACATGTTGTAGCATGTGACATCTCAAGAAAATGAATCTCCTAAGTCTTCACACATCTTTTGAGCTTCAACTCTTACAAATTTGCCCCCGTACGTTGTACATATATGTCAACGGATATACATGTTCACTGTCCTATTTAAATCCTATTTAATTCTTTTGAAGGCACATTTCGCCTTAAAAGCCATATATTACATTGATGCTCCATACGCCAATTGGGGCAGTATTTCAGCAAAAAGTCAGTTTGAGTTCAAAACAAGAAAACACACAGTGCCTTCTCCAGTAACTGCATACTCCACACCCCAGTGTCTTAACAACCACTATCAGCCTAGAGTTAAATCATCAAAACAACCTGGTTTAGATAGCTCGCTGATGTCCAGCTCCGCAGAAACACAAAAAACACAGCTAAAATAACCAAACCAGGATGATCATAACATTATGTTTTGATGTTAGTTTTCAAGCATCTACACTGCATCTACAGTTCCAGATGTCTGAACAGAGCAAAAGGGATCATAAAGGACATTACTCACCCTGGCTTCCATCTGTTCAACCTGCTACCCTCTGGCAGGCGATACAGGTCCATACCAGCCAGAACAAATAGACTCAGAGACAGCTTTTTCCCTAAAGCTGTCACAATACTCAACTCTAGTCTGCACTGAGAAACTGACATACTTTGCACTGGATGTCACATGCACCTCATGTCATAGGCCACTTGTAAGCTGTATTTTGCACTATCAACAACCAATATTTATTACTGAATGCTGCTGTCACATGTCACTTTACCTATACCACCAGAGTATCAACAAACCATTTTTATTATTATTACTTATTTTATATTTTATTTTATTTTATTTTTTGTTATTTATACGGTTTTATCTTTTGTTGTGTAAATATATATACATATTTTTCTTTTGCATATTGGATTTGTACATACTTTTCAATCCATTTTATGTGTGCACTCTATGGGGCAGCTTTGAATCTCATTACACAATAAAGGCGTTCTATTCTATTCTATTCTAAGCCTGCGTTCTCTCTAGCAATACCTCCTAGCAGTCAGCTATCTCTGGTCACAACGAAACATTTTGTCAACATTCATTACCATTTGCAATGTTTACATTTGTTGCTTTCAAGTAGTTCCAGAGATCCCAGTTCAAACATGTACAGACAAATAACTAAGTAGCCTAATTAGTAGAAGTAGTAGCTAATGGAATGTACCTTCAGCAATTTAACAATTAGCAGCATTAGAAGTTCAGCATCAAACTTCATTTCACCTTCATTTTATGATGACTCTGTCTCTTTCCTTCGCTTCCAATGGTGTTTTTATTATTTTTTTTTTATAATGCTAAAATGTGTGCTAATATAGTGTTACCCTTTTTTTCTTTTATACTCCAAGAAAGACCTGCATTTCTGTTGAAAGGAGAAGTTTAATAATTGTGTCTCGTAGGAGACACAATTGTGGATGATCCTCTGTGTGACCAGTGTTTGCTCTTTCATGTTTTTCACTTCTGTTTCTCTGTTCACTGAAAATAATATAAATACTGGATACCATGAGGCCACAGCAGACCAACAGAGAAGTTCAGTTGATGGCTAAATCACCTACTTTTTGACCCAATAGGCATTTTATCAAATATCAACTCATAGACTGGCGAGCTCTTATTGGTATCATCAAGAAAGAAAAACAGTTTAATCTGAAGACTGTATTTGAGTTTGAGAATCTTGGACCCCCCCCACCTCTGGTGGTCAGTTTGGTTTGGTAGCAGGGACAGACTGGCTAACTAATGCTTTTGGCACCGATACTACCCCGCTTTTTTATTTGAATTTTTTTATCTGAACGGCCCAATGAGTCATATCAGCAGCCCGATCGGTCATAATACATGGCTGGCCCAATTATATAAACCCCTTGGTCTCTGTGCTGACTTAATGCATAGTGTAATAAAATAAAAAAGGCAGCATTTTTTCTCCAAATAGCCCAGAATTTTTTTTAATTGTCACTGGAGCATCTCAGTCACATGGGCTCTGTCATGGTGTGCGATGTTGGCATCTGTGAAATTCGTGTTATATTATGGTAGTGAGATATTGAAGAAATGCAAGGGGAGCGTGAAATTGCATGAAAAAAGAAACCGGCCCTCCAATTAGCTTGCTGCCAATTATACCAATTGTGCATACTTGCTACAGCAGGGTCTTCATCAGCTAAAGTGGCGGTGGTGCTATCGGCTCTGGCGTGGTGTGCACACACAGAGCAGATGGAGAGGAAGACAGATGAGGGAGTGTAGAACTTGCGGTAAAACTGCTTTCAAAACACCTGTTAACTCATGATAAAATGGACCTAAACAGAGGTTGTTGTGGCTGTCTGCTAAGTTATGATAATCCTGCAGTAACTGTACAGGTTTGCTTTAAAGGGGAACTCTGACACGTCCGAACGTGTATTCTACTGTTAAAAGACTTTGCTTACTGTTAGTACTCCAAAAATGGCACCAAGACTACTCAGGCAGCTATAAAGTGGTGTGAACCATACAGATTTGTAATGTCATAGTAGAGGCCTGTTCTACACATCACATTGGCCATGTAGACGGGTTGGGTGAAATCAAATGCTTTAGCATCAAATAACAGAGTAGGCTATTTGAAAGGATTTCAGTATTATTTTATACAAAAATCACAGTACTTATTGTCTGTAATGGTGCCGTATTGATTTTCATGAGTAATTATGTGTTCATCTCATCTTATGTAGGGTATGCATTGAACACTAACTCTTCATTATCCTCACCATGGTCTGTAACCAAAAAAAAGTACAGCAACTGAACAGGTTAATTTAAAACCGAACCACGTGTTTCTTTTATGTTTTAAATGCTGGCATTGGGGCACCTCAGTGGCCGTCATCCATAACTTACGAATGTGTTCATGATTCTCTATGAATACTGGGTTCATTGAAAATCTTACCAAACTGTTCAATTAAATAGCACTCATTTACTTAAAATTAATATTATGATGGGAGTCCTTTGCCGAGACACACTGAAATGTAACACCCTGGGTTGCTCATTCATGTTTGTTTACAGCCTAGAACTTCTCCTGAGCCTATTTCTCCATACGGCCTTCTGTAAGTGATTTTACTGTGCTTGACCTGAATTGCCCTGACTATGAATCTTACTTGGAATCTCTTGACTCACGGTACTGAACTCTGGCTGCCCCACATGTGCTCTTGCCTTGTCCCTTGTCACCTTTGCCTTGTGGAATGGATTTGTGTTATGAAGTTTGGACTTGTGACAACGCTTTCACTCCTTTGTTCTTAACTGATGATGAACTGAGGCTGTATTTCTTGAATTCTGAGTTATTACGGAACTGTAGGAAAACTGTATGTGAACCACAGGCTGAAATGTGCAGGCTTTATTTGCTGTACAGCCTGAACCTATTTTGATTTAAAATTACTGATCTATTAAAACCTTGAACTGCATCTGCAACTGTGCTCATCCTTCAGATGTGCCACAGCCAGACGTGCACAGTTGTGGAGCACACCATCGGGCCTCCCGAAGGGCAGATGGCGTTGCCAGGATGTCACGGGGGGAGTGCTATATTACAGACCCGAAATGCTGCCATTCACACACCATTTTGACATTAGTAACTCCTGTACTGTGGCCTCCAAACAAAAGTTTGACGCTGCTCCGCTTCACCCACTAAAACTTCCACTTCACAGACTGTGAAGTTGCACTTCTTCATCTTTCCTTCTGCTTTCAGCATGTTGTCTGTAGATATTAATATTTATTAAGGGCGTGAATATTTGTAGGCAATTATGGCCGTGGCTTGAGGTATGCACAGGTGCCGCAACTTTTGGGTGGGTTGTGATTTATAAAGGGAAACCAGCTTGGGACGTGCATGCGCACAGTTTTATAAATCAGAATGTTTTTGTGCGCACACATATTCTGTGCCTCATGCTCACGCCATCTTCTGGCCTAAATCCAGCACAAAGTTGTATAAATGAGGCCACAGGCCTGGCAGATGACACCCATCTTAGTCCTAGATGTAGTAACTCTATAAGTCACCCCATTGCCAACCTTGCAGTCTGAAAACATAATAGGAGTGACATAATTAACGCAAAGCCATTTCAGCAACATGGAACTATACACTCAATAGCAGGCTTTCCATCCAACTTGTTAATGCGTATTTAAGTTTGTGAATAAGACCCATCTGCAAATGGGTGGAGTGGGAATATAATTATTCTGTTTGTGTTTCTGACACATTCCCTTTCTTTTTCAGGCACCTGTTTCATGTTGCAATGAATAAAACATGCAAACAGAAAAGGGTGTGCTTGAGCATGTTTGCTGTACAGTTTAAAAACACTTTGGCCGATTGCTCACTATTAAGATAAATGATTTAGCTCCCAAGAACATTCACGCTACTATTCAAGATAATGTGATCAAATGCACGCATTTTATGCAACTGCTACATGTGTACTGCTCTATGCTCAATATATTCTGTGCAGTGATTAGTGTGTTACACAGACCGGCTCAGGATGATTTCCACAGATGGGCACCTTGCAATACTCTCACCTAGTCTCAGGGTTTGTCGTGTAGCACCAGGGACTTCTTCCAATGTCAGGATTTCTGCAGTAGTTTTCTTCAAGGCCTCTAAAAGACCAAAATGGATCATGACATGAAATGGAGAGATGAATCTCTTAAACTGGAAGGCGTATTTCAAATACTATTACAGCACATTTTCTCAGGTGTAGCTCCCTTACTTGCATGGGTAATTTTCTGGAGCCCGAGAGTGTATATGTAGAAACTGGGCAAACCACATCTGACAGGCCTTTCCAGAAACCGTCACAGAAACTGTTCCTTGACAAGCACTGCCATCACCAGTAGCACAGGTGAGCTCTGGCAGTATAGTTGGAGGCTCAGAGGCTGAGAGAGTGACAGAAAGAGGAATGTTCAAACAGTTGTAAAAAAGGTTTGAGAGGAGATGACACCTTTAGAAAGATGACATACCACATCGAGGGATGTTGCAGAAGTCTTCAGCGCTTCTTACGGGTCAGTGATGACACACCAAGGCTTTTGCTCCCCATCTGGGTTCTTGCAGTAGTTCTCCTTAAGGTATTTATCAGGAAGTCTGTACAACACAACATAACCCAACAAAACACAAAACCAAATACAACAAAACAAAGCACAAACAC
Organism: Tenualosa ilisha; assembly: GCA_015244755.2. Taxonomy (NCBI): domain Eukaryota; kingdom Metazoa; phylum Chordata; class Actinopteri; order Clupeiformes; family Clupeidae; genus Tenualosa; species Tenualosa ilisha. The sequence continues at coordinate 1,701,582 of PYXC01002106.1, forward strand.
AACACAACCACAACCGGAAACATTTGAAATGTTAACCCCTTCAGAAAATGAGACTGAGGGATGTCTGTTTATAAAAGGCACCTACACTGAAGGAAGGTAGCCATAGTTGTGTGTAGTTTGGGAGTCCTAACGCTGACAGGTGTTTTTGAGACCTTGCCTCTGTAGTCTTCTCTGCTGCAGTGCATGCACTCCACTGCAAACCCAAACATACAGCCAGTATTGTACACCAAAGTGATCAGAAAGAGGGTTCACGTTGGGCTATCCCTCAAAAACACCTGCTCACAACATTTATATGTGCCACAACAACTATGACTCTCAACAAAACAGCCTGACAGCTGATAGCTGAATAGTTCGCTCTCTTGTGCCCTGCATCAGATTGTAACTTGCAATCTTTTCTCCCTCAAAGCATGACGCCAGAGAAATACCCTAATACTGACCTGGAGTCCGATTTTTGCAGAAATCCAGACAATGATATACATGGACCCAGGTGTTGCACCAAGGATCCAAACAAGAGATGGGAGTCCTGCACTGGTATTACTGGTATTACTCCCAGACTGCACTGGTATTACTTAGGAGCTAGGATATAATGTTAAACAATGCTCTTACTTGGTCCTAACAGATTATGATCAACTTTCATGCTATTTCCACTTTTTATGAATATGTATGATGACACATGGGGAGTTTTTGAAGCCCATCACTGGCATGTTCTTCCTGATTTAGTTGTGGATTTGGTTGCCCTGTAACTACTTCTGTCTCCAGTGATGCATTCATTTAAAAACTCTACATGTTGTGGAATAAATCTGCTTAATTGGCCATCCTATTTTATATACTCTATGGATGGACAAACAGTAGCCTGTCTCAATGCAAATCCAATAATACTGTTAGTTGACCATCTTAAAGTGTAGCATATTTCAGTCTTATCATTTTGCCAAGTGCATTAATCTTGTGATCATAAAGTATTTCCAACAATAATATACTCTATGTGTCTTTCACTTTTGAGGAGTCTGACCAAATGTAATTTAGTCCAGCTAGTTAAATATTCTCACTAGTGTTCACCTCTATCACTTGATTATTGATAATCAACTGAACATTAACCTTTGTGTTTAGAGTTTGCATCCTTTCAGACTGTTTGGGTCAAATTGACCCAGGTCATTATTTTGGCACTTAGAAATAAGCAATAAACTACAAGAGGCCATGAGTTACACATCGAGCCTAACAACTCCCATTGGCCACGGTAAAACCAGCATAACCCACGCCTCGACAGTGGCTTATTGTGTTTCTGAAATGGTTACCACATTTACCTGGCATGGTTTCATCAAACGAAGATATAACACTGAGAAATAGGGTGATTCATTCATAGAAACTATCCCTCTGGCAAGAAATATATTTCCTCTAGCTGAATGCTTGCTAGGAAATGCACAAACCAACCTTTGTAACTATGGTGCTGCAATATAAAACAAAATATCAGGGATTTTACAGTGGCATCAAACACAATTCAACCAATCATAATCAAGGACCAAAAGTATCAGTTTTAGAAAAATACTATATATATTACTATATTATATTATATTTAAAAATGTACATTTAAAGTAATTCAGTATTGCTTTTATGTTAATCTAAACAAAATCTGATAAAATATCATATGATTAGTGCTACCGGTCTCCACTGTATCACAAAGTGTGTACCAGGCTTTTAAGTGCATGGTCAATATCTGACAGCAAGGTATACTGTAAAGTAAACTGATATAAAAATACATTTTCAGTAGTTTACACAGGGGCTCTTCTACCAGCTTACTGTGAGCTTCCAGCGCCTTCCTTTTCTGTTTGTGGCTGGCTATGGGGTTCATCTACCAGCTCATTGTGGGTTTCCTATAATAGCTTAATGTAGGAACTGGCTCAAAATGAGGTTCTGCCAGTGGCTTGTTCTAAGGTTACCATGGGGCTACCAGCTTGCAGTCCGTCTGTTATTGTTGTTGTTAATAATAATAATGACAACAACAACAACAGTAATAATAATAACAGGCTCACTGTGGGTTTCTTCTCCATGCTAGCCTAACTATGTCATTTTCATGTTCACTTTCATATTTCAAATTTGAGCAGAAAATTTTTCCTAAGTCTTCACTCATTTAGCAGTTTCTTGCTAATGATGCTGTTAAAGGACTGTAGTTGGACGTACTATACACTGCAGTTAGAGCTATTCATAGGTGCATTCAACCTTATAAGAACTGTCTGTGTGTATGTGTGTGGAGAGGCACCAGGGGGATGGGGAGTGGGGTTGTGGAGTTAGGATCATTCTAAGGGCCTGGCACTGACAGGGGGCCCCAGAGAACATTTCTGTATTATAATCAATGTTTGAGGGGCCCAAAATTATTTTCTGTCATATTTCTAGAGGTGCCCCTGTGTGTGTGTGTTGTACCTTTCTTTTCATAAAATGCTGAAATCCTTCGAAGCACCTTCTCCAATTTTTATTTTGATAGAATTGCCATACATTCTTGATCCTTTCCTAATAATATATAGGCCCTGTGGAGAATGTCACTTTAATGCTGGGGTGTCTACACAAATAAGGGTGCAGGCCCACCTTATAAGCTGTTCTGTACCTGCAGCGGAAGGCTACTTGAGCATTGCATTTGACTGCACACTCAGCTGCTGTGTTTACGGCATACACTTGTTTAACCTCAGTTATTACCTAGGCTCCATCGGTCTTTGTGTAATCATCAAGGACATAACACACTCCAGCACTCCAGTGACTGAAACGAGAGAAAAGGGAAAACCATTGAATACTCTGGAAATAAAATGAGAGCCCATTGAGTTTAAATGTTTATTAACATGCCGTGCAAGGGAAAATGGTTGACCTACAAAATAATTTGTAAGAATGTTATCGTGAGAAAATAATTAAAAAATTGGAGTGAAAGGATTCATTGAGGATTCATCAAGGAAGAGACACTGCAAACAGGCTCTTTCATGAATCATTGGTCTTCTAAACCGTGTTCGTAATACAATGCACAATAATACACTTAATCAATATCCTGGTGAGAACAGAGTGCCTATTTGCCATGAAGGTCTCAACCAACATTTGCTGTTTGTCTGTCAACAATCTGAAGTCCTCTTTTTTGAGCTCACCAAGTGCTGTTGGTGGGGAGAAGAACAAGACTATTTTTTGGTTTGTTAATAGATGGCACATCGCCATCGCCAACACGGAAGTTGTGGCTCTTTGAGATTTATGTGGCCAGGGTGCTGTGGTTTTTGACTTACTCACAAACTTTGTCTGTGGTGGGGGTGGACTACGGCCCTCCCTAATATCCAAACCTACGCGTTAAAACTCAATGGGATCTGTATGCCCAGTGACTTTCACATGGCCTGGAATTTTGATGTCCAGTGAATGGATGTCCAGAAGTACCTAAAAAAAAGGGAAGAAGGGGAGCTTGAACAACACCTATGGGCCCACCAGTGCATTGCTTGTGGCAGTCATAATGAGACTAAAGCAGTCTAGCGATACTCAGGCTAATGTGGCTTTCACTTCTTGGTGTGACCAGATTAAATTTCTATACAGAAAATCCACAGTTCTGGGCACCATCAACTGAAATGCAAATAATCCAGCAAAACAGCTGTTTGGACATACTGTATGCAGCTAAGATAATACTAACCATATCTATATTCCAGAAGGTCCTGGCAACATTCCAGTGGACAATTGAGAATTCTTGTCATCTCACAAAGCTCATTATGGCCACTGGTAGTGTTTGTTTCCACAACTTTCTCCATTTATTTCTCTCTTGCACAGAAACTACCTTGGCTTTTCTCTCATGATAGGGTGAACTATCTTGACATAAAACACAATTTGAGAGATTGAGCTTTGTAAAACATTGTATGCAATCAAAACATTATTATGTTTTGCTTGGCTGTTGTAGTATTTTGGTTAGTGTGTAGGCTATGTTGAATTGAAGTTGAATTGTGTTTGATGCCATTGTAAGATCCCTGATATTTCGTTCTATATTGCAGCACCATAGTTACAAGGTTGGTTTGTGCATTTCTTAGCAAGCATTCAGCTAGACGAAATATATTTCTTGACAGAGGAATAGTATTTGCAGTATTTGCAACCATTGTTATTTAAGACCAATGTAACAACACCCACAGATTTACAAATGATCCAAAGATTAACATAGATACGACCATGTTTGGGAATCACATGGGAAAGTCAAAGGAACATTCAATCATATAGCACATGCATGATCCATCGTTATCGAGAAATCAGGCTCAGGTAAATAGCAAGCAAGTAAACAGTTTGCTGTTTCTCTAAAAGGTAGTTAATTGTTCTTCACCGAGACGACAAAGTTTTAAAAGTCATAAGATATTTAACAGTGGTAAAAATAGATGAAAGATCAAATACAATCACTAAAATAGCAATTGTTAAAAAATTAAACTGCATAAAATATCAATGCAATAGAGGATATATTTGACTTCAGTCTGGACTTAAAACTGCTGTGGAACCATATCTTAATTTTTCAACCAATAGAACCGGCTCGACTGGATTTTAACAAACTTTTGTTGTTGGTGCTTGGCTAAAACTATAAGACACAAAGGAGTGTTTGTCAGCATATGGCATCTCCAAATGTTGTAGCTGCTATAGATTCTTTTTGTCTGTCCTCTGATAATTCACCTGACTGTTTTCTAGGACATTTTAGACTGTCTAGTTCTCTCATTGGTGGTTTTATGTACACACTGTACAGCTAACAACCAAGTGGCAAGTGGTTGTTTTTCCCGTTATCTCCCGTGGAAATATAACAGTGGAAAGAATACTTCCACATCCAGTCATTCATTTTTTGTCAATATCCTTTAACATCTTCAGCCTGTTGCCATTTGAAGATGAGAAGATCTCCATTTAGCAATTAAAAAGTGATTGCAGAAGGTAATTAATTAATCATTTCAAATGACCTCTGTTGAGGCCCTAGGCCTCACTTTGAAAACCACTGCCCTAAAACCCCACACGCCACTATGCATCACTCACACACACACACACACAGAAAGAAGAAAAAAGAAATGTATTCCAATATGAGAACACAAACTTGGAGTAGTTGGCAGCCATGCTGTGGTGCCTGAAAAACTGTTGTGGTTTGATGCCTCCCTCAAGGTCACATTAGCACATGGACATATGGATATGGACATGGGAGGCCAATGTTCACCAACATATATCCTGCCGGTCAGATATTGGTCGCAATACCAATTCTGAATGATTCAAATTGATTCTTGTCTTCAAGTAATAACCCTATATGCTGGCATGATCATTGGTGAAGGTATAAAGGCACACATTTACATATTTAAAATTTAAGTTACAAAACTTACAGTCCCAGGGTATTTTTCTGGGACAACATAACAATGGCCTTATTGTGGTTTAATCGTTGTGCTTTAGATGCATTTAGTATAACATTCGGGTGACCTCTGACCCCTCTTCACAACTTTGTTCTTACAAGCTCATAATGCTTTCTGTCAGCTCGGATAGAAACAACAACAGCAGCATGATGCCATTTACTTTAACTTTCCTTTCTGACTCCATTTTACTTTAACTCTCCTTTCTGACTGTCGGGAGGCTGACCATTACTCTGTCATGATAATAATGCAACTGATACCAACCATTCAGATGTGAGTTACCAGAACATTCTGAGCTCTGGATCATCAGGGTAAGACCTTAGAGGATTTGTTTAGTTAACCTGGATATGAACCCAGATTAAGTCAGAGCAAGGAGCAATTTAGGGATATGAGATTGAGGTATGCTTGTCCCTTAACTTTACTTGGATTCAAATATCTAAAAAAATAACCCCAGAGTTGCCTTTTAAGATTGTTCTAAAAAGGTGATGGCATCTAGCCTGACAAGCCATACTATAACATCAAAATGTATAGACTGGCCATGACCGATAGACTAGGCCTAGAGGCGGATAGCGCTACGACCAATCAGAGCAATACAATGCAAAACAGCAAATATGTCCCTCTTTGAAACTAATGACTTGAATGCCTTTTTCTGCTCAACTTTAAAAAAAAAAAAAAAAACAAGACAAAAAACAAAAAAGCAAGCCTAACTCTTCTAAAGTCAATGCCAAAGCCGATTCAAATGACCGCTATTCCTTGGTTTTTTAGTTGATTTGCACCATCACAGCCCTGCCGTTATTGTGTAAAGCCCGCTCAATGACTATTCACAAAGATAGAGTGTTGTGATTGGTCCTACCAAGCCTTGGCTTGGCTTGGCTTACCAAGCCTTGGTAAGACCAATGTTAGAACTACTAAGGCCCCAATAGTGCGTGGTTAGATGTACCTGCTGAGCAAAACTATTTGCTACCGCTAGGGTGCGTCTAGATTTCTAGGCTAGATGGCATCCATTTTCTGAGGTAAGAAAGGGACTGGAACAACGTGCTGTTGGTGATAGATGAAAATTTGTATATCCAGTGCGTCCTGTGTGTTGCAGCAGATAAATATCTGGCTTCAGATGGACTCCCCTGATTTGTACTTAGATTGACATGGAAGTTAAAGTGTAACACAGATCCAGATTGCCTCATAGTGTCTGCACATTTATCCCCAATGACTGCCATGTACTTGTAATTATGGCAAGTGGCAGGTCAATGATTGGTCTGTCATCTTAAAATGGTACGGCGACTCATAGGTAGTATATACTTGTGTATACCTGCAGACATTTTTAAGATCAAAGTGAAGAAATTCTATGTCCCAGGAAATTAGGATTAACTTAAATTAAATTGTTTACAAAAAAGACATGCAAAAAGGTGTTAGCCTTGTTATAACAAGAGCTCATGGCCCACAGTGCATTTCAGTAGCAGAAAGTGCCACATCTGTACCATGTGGTTTATTCAAACCACTTAATTGTGCTGCTTTGGTAATGTGAAAAATTACAGTAAACAGCTGTGGTCAACCTTGTGGTCTTAGCATATTAAAAAGTAGTAGATGTATTTAGTGATGTCTTCACTACACACGAGTGTCAGTTGCGTCAGGGAAAAAATATCCTTACAGGTGTCTTTTAATGCTTTGTCTTCATAACAACTAGAATTGAAGTGCTGCTCGAATGATCATGTAGGCTTATTAAAACATCAGTTAACATACAGTCTTATAATGTGTTTCCCTTCTCTTCCCTCATGAGGGCAGCATACTATCGAAAATGCAAGCAGACAGCAAGGTAAAATGCAGGCAATCCCTTTATTATTGCACACTGTAAAATGGAATGCAACATTTTCAGGCAGTCCATCTCCATGTCTCTCATGTGACCTAAGTCTTTTGATGTTAACTGAGCAGTCACCTAATGCTTTCTCTTTCCCTCTCATTCCATCCCATTGAACATCACAGTCTCTTTCCTTCCCTGCTCCTCTGTCTTGTCACACATGCCAAGGGGCTCTCTTTTTTAATTCCAATGACACATTTGACCAACACAACAACCCAGACATGCAATCGTGTGTTGCCCCCCCCCACACACACACAAACTAAGTATCCATGGGGGCCCTTGAGGCCAGTAGCAGAGACAACACCATTATCAGCTGCGCATGCCCCTCAACACCCGCCACCACCACTCACACACTCACTTTTAAATGGACACTTTTATTGACACAGATAGCTTGAGTGTCTGTACAAAGTAAGCAGATACCATGAATTTTACTATTTTTGTGTGAACTGTGGTGAGCTGCGGAGAAAAACCATGAAGGTAAAAAATCCATGTGGCCAGAGCTTCCCCTGGGAGTACATTGGGCTCTAACCTACTTCTATGGGGGACAAAGAATAGAGCTCTTCATATGGATAGCTCATTCTGTGCTCCTCGTGATGACACTGAAATGAAGAATCCAGAAAGCACCATTCCAAGAAACTTCAAATTCTTTGTCATACCCACGCACCAAATAGTTTGCCGTTACTGGAAGTAGTTGAACATTGAAGCCTGTAAAGATATATGAGTACCCTCTGGGCACAACGTATTGAGATCTTTTAGCCTGACAAAATTGTATTCTTTTAGGTGATGGCAGTGCGCGGCTGTGCTTTTATTTAGGATTTAAATTCATCACATATTTTGAATATTATTTTGCATCTAAAATTTTCGTAAGATCGTTTTAACAGCTTCACCGCATCTTCGTTGCTCAGACATCCTCTTGCGTCTCAACTTCCCACCAGGCTCAAACCTCTCCCCCTCCCACCTCTGTTATGATATGTTTATAGCCATCGAATTCGCCCGCTGCTCTGTTGGATTGCCTGAACGGGGGCATTAGCGTCTCTCCCTTGATCACAGGGAGCAAAGGGGGGGGGAGAGTGGATTCAAAGGCAGTTTGAGAGTGAGAGATACATCACGCAATGGCATCTAAGGAGTTATCTGCCGCCGGATTCTTTACCGTCAGCAGAGAAATAACAGGTATGGTAGTACTTGTATTACTTACAGCGCGGTAGGCTATTATCGGTACTGTGGACATCTGTTCAGCTGGGGTACTGCAAAACTGGATTAGATTAACGTTACTTGACTCGGCATGTTGCACGCGTCGCAAAATCCTGTTTCTCCTTATGATATTAGGATTGATTAAATTCTTTACATAAGTCTCGCAGACTTTTCCCTGACGTATTATTGTTCATTAAATTATGATGGGTGAAGCGCGTCGCGGGTAACCAAGAGAATTATCATATCCCAAGGCCAAGTGAATACACGTTTACATGTAACTATCATTTTTTCATATGGTCTGCACTTACAAGGATAAATACAATTCCAACTATTGTTTGTTTCCTGTGTGAATATGTTGTCGTCTTTTTGTGCGTGTGTGTGCGTAGAGATGTGTGTGTACGTGTGTGTGTTTGTGTGTGTGTGTGGTTGTCAGCGTGAGTGTGTGGGGGCGCGAGTGTATTTTTCCGGCTTTGATGTGTCTCATCTTGGTGTGGGAGTTTTTTGCGTGCAGCTGGAGAATAAACCCAATACTGAGAATATGAAATACTGCTTTGCTGTCATCGGGACACGCTATGCCGTCAGTGGGACACACTTATGTCCCCAGGGCAGACAACACCAGTTAGTCTACGGTGGATTTTATGACAAGAACGCGCACGCGACACATCCTCACGTTCTGGGTTGTGACACACTGGTTTGTCATCAACGCTGGTATACTCCGCATAATAATGCGGAACTTTGGCTACTCCACACAACTTTACCCGCTCTATCTCTCTCTACACACACACACACACACACACACTATTTATCTATTATCCATTCATCCTGTCCACACATCCATATTGTCACATCAACCATTCCTGTAAAACTGAGCATGTGGTTGGATGCCATGGACCTGTCTCTCTGGGAAATCTCATGGGGTTTAAGTGATTGGGCTTTACACAGATTAAAGTTGATTACAGCCGCACCAACTCTCAGTTTGTCTTTCTCTGATCCCTCTCTCTCTCTCTCTCTCTCTCTCTCTCTGTCTTTCCCCCATCCCCCTCCCTTACTTGGTTGGCTCCTTGGGATCAGACACTCTAGGGAAACTAGGGCCCTGGTTGTCAGGGCATGTCTGCTCATTGAACAGTGACAGTTTAGAATATGACCGCGGGATTGCAAGTAGCATGCCATCACTGCTAGCAGCAGCTGAACAGCTTGTCTTGTGTCTCCTGTCATGATGTCTGAGACTTGTGAAAATAAACAAAAGCAGCTTACACACACACACACACATACACACACACACACACACACACACACACAGTACGCTCATACTGCAGTGTTCAAATATGAAATAAAACCTAAAATTGAAATAAACCTGTCATGTGAATTCTGTTGTTCGAGATGAGAATAATTCTCTTGAGCATGGTGAAAGCTACTATACAAGTTTTGCTAAATGGGTGACCTCTTGTTTCCTTTTTTGTTTTACCCTGCCTCAGCACCTGGTGTCATTTGAAAGTGACTCAGACAAAGTGTAGAGAATGTACTTGTTTTAAACATGTTCAGTGGCAGCAGTGTGTTTGTATCTATGTGAGTGTCGGTGATTTTGTAGGCTATTGTTAACTTGTATACGTGCATGTCACGTTTTGTCAGTTTTAAAGCTTGATGTCCTGTTTTGTTGTTTCTGTGTCTGTTTTTGTGTGACAGCATCTAGTTTTTTCAAATTTTGAACAAATTGTTGAAAGATGTTGAAATATTATTGTGCAAGACTCAACACAAATCTGTCTTACAGGGAGAATGATGACCTAGCTTTATTAGAGATGCAGTTATTTTTCATCTTTACTGCGTCTGAGTCTGCTTGTGATTCTCTGTTTACGACTCCCTTTTTCTCGTCTCCGCAGACAGCATCAGAAAGGTCATCGACAAGCCATCAATCAAGTTTGTGCGGGCTGTCAGGCTTGACACCAAGAGCGGCAAATCAGAGGATAGAATTCTGGTAAGGCGCCATTCCTCCAGCCATCTTCACCCACTTAAGCCTTTCATAAGCTTTAGTGCTGTAAGAAGTCAGGACGACCTCCATACTGGCCTTTCTCAGGGAATGATAAAATGCATCATCTCTAATATTGCTACATGGCGATATACATTTCTCCGAGTCCTTGGTGTCATGTGATAAGCATAAATTTTACTGACTGCAGAAATTATTTAATCAACTTGATTTAATCTGTTAATTGGGCCATTTGGTCACATTAGTCTCATGCGGCCACCCTGGACTTTGGGATTATTGTGGTGAGACTGCACGTCTGGGGACCACATGTTTCCAGGTTTTAGACTTGAGTTGATCGTATACAGACCAACATTCCCAAAACTGGCTCTCATCTTTATGCTGGACCACAATTTGACATTATTCACTTTCCACAACTGCTTTGACTTTAGCTTTTCACAAAGCCCACTGACTATAATAACAACATTCTCAATGACTCACAATCTCACATCATTCAAGAAAACAAAAACATTTTTCTCCCAAGGTTGAAGATCACAAATGATGAGCCTTAAGCTGTTATGCTTTGTGACTTTGTTGTGTGTGGGCGAACAGCAGTGGTAGCCATGCCTGGAGAGACATGCTGAGAGGTTGGCATGTGTGGCAGCATTAGTAGTACTAGGAGGGGGAGTGGGGCTGAGGAGGTCGGACAGGTGAGGCTGGCATACGCTGCGTGCCACTGTGCGGCACAGTGCCTTGCAGTGCAGTATGGGTGGCCATGGAGATTCCTGTGCCTGGGGCACAGAGGGAGCAGATTGAGACATCAAGCAGCAGGCGGCCGGCTTGGCAGTGCCAGGCGTTAGTCACCAGGATCAGTTTCTAATGACACAATCAGACGCAAAAGAGCCAGCCAAACAGGCACACACATGCATAAACACGCGTGCACTGTGCACACATACATACACACACACACACACACACCACATGCGTACCCTCCACTTGGTCAAATTCATTAGAAGTAGGTTTAAGGTTGGAAGATGAACATTTCCTGCCAAATGTTAAGTGCCTCCGTTGACTGGAGGGAAGAACGATTTGTCCTGTTTTCACTGTTTTTCACTTTTGACTTATCAGTCTGTCATTTTCTCAGTCTCACTCTCTCTGTCGCTCTCTCTCTCTCTCTGTCTCACTCACACATATACACCTAGACACACACTCTGTCTCTCGCAAGCATGTACACACACATTCGCACACACTTTCTTTCTGTCTTCTGTCCCCTGCTTGTTCAGATAGCTGACCCCTACCAAGCTGGTTGGGCTCAGTTCTCAGCCTGACTCTGCTCCAGACATCTCTGCGCCCTGACCAGCCCCACTCGTTTCATCTGTACTCCATCTTCTGTAAATCATGGTCTCTCATGACCACCGCCCCCCTCCCCTCCTCCTCTCACTCCCTCCTTCTCTCCCTCCCCTCTTCTCCCATCCCTCCCTCCCTCTTGGTCTGTCTCCATCTCTCTTTGTATTCTTCCTCTCTGTGACTATCTGTCCATCTCTATTAGTGTCTCCATCACCCCTCCCCCATCACCCCTCCTCTTTCTTTTTCGCTCGGCTCTTTCTCTCTCTCTTCTCTCCGGTCATATCTTTGGCATCTTTGGCTTCGCTCATTTTCTCCAGCAGAGCGTCCTGGTGGGTCAGCTTTGAGTTGCGGCGCATTTGTTCTGCTGCTTATCAAAGACAAAGTTTGCCGTGCCAGTGCCGAAACAAGCATGAGCTTTCATGTAGTCATGCAGAGAGCAGCTGATATGAAGTGTAGCTAATGAACATGTGTGGACGCACACACACGCACACACACGCACACACACACACACACACACACACGCAGACACACAGGCTTACCTTTAATATTAGGTAGCATCAAGCTTACATCTGTCCTTACAAAATATAATGCACAAATGTATGTGGTGCACATGCGTGTATTTGATATACAGGCATGAAGATAAGGGTTTTTTTGTATGTGAATGTGCCCCATATAGTGCCAGACGAAGACCAGCCGAAGCACTTTTGCTGCAGAGAGCACTGCGTCCTCTGTCTGTCACCCCCCATCCTCCCTGAGGGGTCAGTTGCTGGTATCCAGCTGTCTCTGTGTGTCGACTGTGCCCACCCGATTTGGCTGACACACACTCATGCTGGCTGGCGCACACGCACATACGCTCATACACACACATACACACACACACACTCATACACACACACACACAAAGACACTCTGATACACATACAAGCACATGCACAAACATAGACAGAGACACATGCATGTTGCATGTAGACACTCAAACACACACACACACACACACACACACAGATAAACACAGAAACTCCATGCCCCTACATAGAGCACTCAGCAGGGCATAAAGCTTGAAGCCAGAGGCCACAAGTAACATGCATACAAGTTGACAAACATACAAATTCACCCACCCTCAGAGACACACACACACACACAAACACACACACACACACATACATACACACACCCACACACCCGTGGACGTACACACATGCAGGCGAAGGCACATCTACAAACACATTAATGGACGCACGCTGGCTCTAGATAGATATAAAAAACACTATAGAAATGTACTGTGAAATTTCAACAAACACCAGCAGAGACAGAACCTGACCGTGCCATGCTGGGGCAGAGGAGAGCGAGGATATTGCTATCAAAGGAAATCCAGAATGAAAAACATGTGGTCTAGAAAAATGGGATGATGTGTGCAAAAGGCACAATGAGAGAAGAAAAGAGGGGGGAGAGGAGGAGGAGGAGAAGAGGGTGCTGGAGGAAATCTGATGTGTTTTGATGCCCCAATTGCCGCCCTCATCCCCCCGTCAATTATTTATCCTGCTCCGTCGCTCCGTTGGTGCCTCCAGTCGCGTGGCGTGCCTGGCCGCGGTATTAATGGGCCGATTAGGCGCTGTGATCGGTACAGCGTGTGACACCACGGGGCCTTCTCGTGGAGCTCTGCCCCGGCCCCTCACACACACTCACTGCTCATTGCTGGGTCGCCAGCTCTCTAACACACATACACACATGTACGCACGCGCGCGCACACACACACACACACACACACACATAGACCGACACACACAAATACAGTCACAAAGTTCACCAACCCGACTACACATAGCCTCTCCCTCACTCACACTCAAGCATGCACATACACACACATACACACATGCTAACACAAACACTGACGCACACATAATGACACACACACACACTCACACGCAACTCTCAGTGCTCCCATTAAAAGTGCTCCAAACACTCGGGTCTCTGGGGTGTTCCCTCTCTAACTCCAGCACTTACGTTCTCACTCACACTGTGCACCACCTGATCAGTCAGAGGCATGTCACGGTGACACACACACACACACACACACACACACACACACACACACACACACACACACACACACACACACACACTCACACACACAAACACATACACACACAGAGACTTCTGATAGCTTGCTGTCCTCATTTATTCATAACAGCCATTCATGTTCGAGTGGTAGAGCTGTGCAGGGAAAATTATATCTTAAAGTGGAGTACCTACAGTGAATTTTATGGTGATTTAATGATTCACTTTGTAAAAGTATAGTCTGCATCTGTCTAGAATACAGTATGTCTACTGAACATTCTGTGGTGGTCATAGATCTGGTTCTAAGCACCTCTTTGAACAGTTTTTGCAGTTTTTCTGTGTACATCATTTTCACGCTTTCTTAATACAATATCCACCTTTTCAAAACTCTTCATACAGTATGCTTTACCAACACACATCTGAGCACCCCAGTTAACATTTGCTGCAAAATGCACTACAGTCACCAAAACTCTTCATGATGTGCAGATGCAAATTACAATAGAACAGTGGTTATGATTTCATAGTTAACTATTTTGATAAGAGTATCTAAATTTTTGTATCAAAACTTAGTAGTTTGTAGTTGTAGTTGTACATAATTTTGTTGGAGGTGAACATTGAACATTGAATCCATGAATTTCAGATGAAGTGGTGATTAAATGCATTTTGTCCTAAAGCAATACATAACACTGATACACACACAAACATAAACATACTGATTGGCTCCCATGGTCTGTGTTTGTTGTAAAAGTGTTAACAGTTTTGAAAAAGTAGACATAGCATTGACATGTGTAAGTGTAAGTGTAAGTTTGACATGTGTAAAAATGACTGGCAAAAACTTTAATGCTTTACTTGTGCTGGGTGGAACAACAACAAACCCAACAACAACAACAAAAACTGTTTGCTTCTTGATTGCTTAGATGCAGCTATCACTTCAGAATCCACATTTTCAGTTATCAGTTAAATCAGTTAATGCAAAGGTCTAAACAGGAGCACACTGCCTTAAATCACACATTTTGTTTGCAAAAGGCTGTAATGGTGACAAAACATTTGAAACATGCAGCAAAAGCATTTTTTCCTTCAGGCAGCACACTCTTTGGTCAGATCACTGAGTACTCTCAGTCAGTCATAACACAAAAGAGGACAAAATGCAAAACGTTGCTTTCAAAATAAGCAGACTATGCCTTAGGTGTTGCTATGTCTGTGCTATTTACCTGGTTACTGAATGTCTGAAAAAGAACCAGAATGTTACAACATACATTTTATTCTATCCTCCTGTAACTGTAACTGTCAGTAACTGTAACAAGTAACATGCAAGACCCATAATGAGCACCTAATAAGCAAATATACTGTGCAGTATAGTGCACTTCATATATTGAAGTCACTTTCCAGTTTTTATTGACCTTCCTTTTTCATCAAGAAATGGATACTTTCACAATTACTCCATATTCTGTTGGCCTCTTTGACCCACCCTTGCAAATAGCAAAGGCAAAGGTGGTGTATTATATGCATGAGGACTGAAGAATTATGGAGGAGGAGATGACTTTAGTAATTCATATGTCTGCTGACAATATCTTTTTGGCTGTGAATAGATTCTTTCCAGTTGTTCAAAACGAGTAATGGAGTTTTGGAACTTTCTAAGAAAGCTGTGTTAAATGTTTTGAAAAACTATGTGAAAATCTGTGAAACCAATGAAAACGGTTGTACAGGGTTCTGCTATGCTAAGAAAGTGAGGATGAAGATCAAGTGGATACCAGTTTCGTTAAGTGCTTATTAGCAATCAAGAAAAACTGTATTCCCTTAGCACCTGCTTGTATCCAGAGTGATTTAGAGTGTAGTGCAGAGTGTTATGTAGTGTGATACGGTTTGTTGTAGTATTGTATAGCGCTGTGTAATGTTGTTTAGTGCTGTGTAATGCACTATGATGCAGTACTACATTTTATCGTGTAAAGCAGGTCCAGTGTAGTCGAGTTGTTGTCAGTCTGTGGTCAGACATTTGCTTCGAAAGATGTGACTTTAAAACCTTGGTGTTGTTCATTTCTCACTGAGTTGAGAAACATGAAGAATTAGCATTGTCAAGGCACACATAGCGTTTATAGCGACCTTACAGACTCAACAAAAGCAACATGCAGAACTAATCAATTTGTTACAGTGTGATGGGAGACATCTTTGTTCTCTATTACCACAACCTCTTTATAGGCCTTTCAAAGCAACACCAGCAGATGTTCCAGCGTTTGCGTATGGCACTCTTACAGTGGACAATCATATCTTTTAGAAAGAAATTTAATGGGGTTCATGAGCATCTGAGCATCATTTTAAATAGTAACTCTGCTTATTTTCCTGGCAAATAGGAGCATTGAATCTAATTCTTCACATGCGGTGTTGGGAATTGGAAACAGTTTGACCTGCTGTGGCTCGATCCTTAATTGCTGGAAATAATCGGTGCTGGATGATGGAGATGCATGGAGATTGTGCCCCCCACCCCCCCACACCCCCACACAAAGAAAGACATGGCAGTGGAGAGAAGTGAGAGAGAAAGTGGGAGAGGGAGAGAGAGAATGAGTGTGTGTGTGTGTTTGTCCGGGGGGTTGCTCTGAAGGTCATTTGGCACTGTGTAGAATATTGGTTAGTGGCTAGGAAAAGGCCAAAAGATATGAAAGCCCCCTTATCAGTGCTCTCTGACTTGATATCTCTCACTCACCCAAATTCATATTCAAATAAGCTCCGCTGTCACAGCAGAAACATAGTCCATGGATTGGTGATGCGTTCAAGGAAACACACAGAACTGACAGTGTGACTTTCTTTGCAAACACAACAGATTAAGCAGATTTCTGTTGCTACATGTATGACTATTAAATGCATTGTTTATAAATATGGCCTGTTGCATACAAGGCTATGTGTGTTTGGGTATATCTATTGTGTATGTGTGTGTGTGTGTGTGCGTGTGTATGTGTTTGTGGGGTAATATTCTGTGTCTCCACCTAGTTCCTAATTCCTCCTCAGAATCTGAGAACAGAATGGGTGTCAGTGGAGCTTTGATATTGGAGTCTCGTCTTTTCATTAGTGAATCTGGAGCAGACATGTTTTTAAGCCTGTCTTTCTCCCCTCCTCACCCACTTGCTCTCTCTCTCTTTCTGTTTCTCTCATTTTCTTTCCTTTCCTCTCTTCTGATCTCCTCTTTCAGATACATTCAGTTCTGTTCAGTTAGATTCAGTTCAGACAACTTGGTTGGTAGTTTGCTTGCAGCATACCAGTCCAGCTCTTATAATCGCAGCCAAACGCCACAGAGACAACAGATCACCATATATGATGATAAAAAAATTAAAAAAATATTAAAAATACATATATAATGTTAAACAACATAAATAGTGTTAAAACCATAAATTACAAACATAAATGTCCACTGTCTGTAGCCTGATTCAAGAAGAAATCAAAGACATGGTGTAACAGTTTGATCACCTTGGGGCTAGATCCGCATGCACAGTTAACTCTCTCTCTCTCTCTCTCTCTCTCTCTCACTCTCTCTTTCTCTCTCTCTGTTCATCCTTCTCTTAAAAGAGTGTGACATGGGGCATCTGTGTGTCCCTAATGCCAGCAGTGCAGCAGAGGCCTCTGGGAAAGCTCTTTGCCCAGTGAATCATGGCCACCTTAGCAGCGGGTGCAGCAGCTAAGGGCAGCAGGTCCAGCTTTAGCCATGGCTCCATGGCGGCAACCTCTGATGTATTACCAACAGACAGTCATTCAGTCAGTCAGTCATTCAGTCAGTCTGCCACCCCCCGCTCTCCTGCTGCTCCAGGTGCCCCTGTCCCTGCTCCATGGGGTGCGAGTGACGTGTCCCGGGTGCCCAGCTCCCCCTTTGAATCCTGGATCGTGTTTGAAGTGGGAGTCAGCAAGAGCCCCGCGACTTATGATTAATATAATCCCCCGCCTCCTCCACCCATGCCTGCTCCTCCTCCTCCTCCTCCTCCTCCTCCACCTTACTCAGCCTCTCTCTCTCTCTCTCTTTCTCCTTCTCTCATTTCTTATTCTCTCTTCTTATTCTCTCCTTCCTTTGCTCTCTCTCTCTTTTCTCTCTTCTTATTCAGTCATGCCTTCCCCCTACCCCCTCTCTCTCTCTCTCTCTTTCTTTCTTCCTCTTTCTTTCATTCTCTTTCTCTCTCTCTCGCTCTTACTTGCTCACTTTTCCTTTGAACTAATTTGATGCCATGACTTGGAGGCCACTGCCAAAGCTCTCGTCAGCCAGACACTGTCTCCAAGGGCTTGACTGGATGCAGGAGGCAAATAGGCTAAGAAGCCCTCTCCTTCTTCCTGCTTGTCCCTGGACTTATCCTATTGGATGCCCAGTCATGGAGCCAGGCCCTCTCTGCCCTCCAAGGTCCTGTGATTGGGCGGCTCTGACAGGCGTCCCTTTAGTGACTGAACCCACACTGACCTCCATCTGTGACACCAAGGTGCCAAATCCAGCCTCAGTGGAGAGAGAGCTTAGGTCACACCAATTTAACTTCACTGGAGCAGACAGGCACCAGATGACAAAACTCTTCGTACAGGGAAACTCTCTCTCAAACCTCATTTCTAAATTAAAAAAAAAATCTAATCAAATCAGTCAGATCAATCAGGTCAAATAAAACGATTTCAAAAAATCTCCAGTCACCTTCTGTCAGGCACACAAGCTTTAACAACCCAGATACAGTTAAATATTCATGGGAGCGTATTTAAGGGAGAAACCCTCTTTGTGCATATTTTGGTGGGTGCAGCCCAGACCTCCTTCTACCCCTTTGGAATTTGTAGGCATGCTGCCTTTGAAGTGCTCTAATTTATTCGTTATTCCAGTGGAGCGCACGAGCAAAGGCATCCAGCCACTGAGCGCCTAGTACGCTCCCTCATAAACAGATCAAAACCCGGCACAAGGGCTCAATAATTGATGCCAATGTTTACGTGATGATCTTTTGAGTCTGCCTGTTTTGGATAACAAAAGCCTGCAGAGGATCAGGCATTACAAGGCAGAAGACACAGTAGATGACTGTTTCTTCATCAAACAGATCTCTCTTTCTTTTTTTTTCTCCCTCCACTGCTGTTGTCTGTCACTGTCTTCAGAAATGATAACCGTCTATTTATCACTTTCTGTCTTTTACCAACCCCTATTTATCTCTGTCTTTGTGTATGTGTGTGTGTGTGTGTTATTGTGCTATAATGTGTTTATACACATTGGTTTTCAAGCTTGTCAGGGAGTTTGCCGTGGCTAATGATGTTTCAATAGTTTCCTGCTGAGCCCTGCTCTTTCACACACATGCATGCATGCACACATACACACACCAAGACACACACACACACACACATACACACAACAAATACAAGCTCTCTCTCTGTCTTTTTCTTTGTGTCTGTGTGTGTGTGTGTGTGTGTGTGTGTGTGTGTGTGTGTGTGTGTGTGTGTGTGTGTTAGTGTGTCAGTCTTCTTCTGACAGATTCCTCAGCCTCTGCTCTGAATGCTGTCTGGTCTGGTCTCTCTAACGACTGACCCCACACCCTTCTGCACAAACACCAGCCTTACTAAGAATAGAGTGTGAACACAGGGAATGGAGAGCAAGTGAGAGGGATGGACAGAGAGAGAGAGAGAGAGAGAGAAACAGAGAGAGAGGGCGAGAGAGTAGGAGTGAATCTGAAGACTTTATTAATGGGAAATCTGGTGTCTCCATCGCACTCCCTCTCCTTCACAGCAGGATGCCATTAGAGATTCATCGGAGGCAGGCCGCAAGGAATTGGAAGCGACAGAGCAGAAAAAAGAATAGAGGCCTGCAAGCAAAGAAGAAGGGGAAACACAGGGAGAAGCAGAAAGAATGAGAGAGATGGAGAGAGAGAGAGAGAGAGAGAGAGAGAGAGAGGTTGTTATGGCCAGGAGGGCCTGTAATATAAACTAGAGGGAATCACCAACTTGTTGTAGATGAAGGAGAGGCTGATCAGCAGTTATATACACACTGACTTACAGTACGGCAAGACGGAAGGGACAAAAGAGAAGAGGAGAGATGGAGAGTGGTGTTATAGTCTAATGAAGTGAGGTGGTGGTGGGTGGAGGGGATGTTGAAGGAGGGTGTGTGAGTTAAGGGGGGTGGGGGTGAGAGACGGGAGAGGGAGGGAGGGAGAGAGAGGGAAAGCGAAGGGAAGGAGAGAAGTGGAGGTGTAGTCTGGGAGGGTCTAAATGGAGTATGTTAATTAAGGGTTTTGAATTATGAATGAGATTAAGTAGCACTGCAGACTGGCCCAGACTCTTCTTTTTGTAGACACACGCGCACAGACACACACAAACACAGACACACGCTAGTGCCCATGGACATACACACACAGACACTTAGATGCATTAAAAACAAGTGCACAGAGAGAAAGAATCTCATGCCTTTCAAACACACACACCCTCACCCTTCATCTCTCTCTTTCCTCTTCCCTTCCTCAGCCTCACTCTTCCTCCCTCTCTCTCTCTCTTTTCTTAGCTGTAGTTCTCTCTGTCCATGCTCACATAATCCTTCATTTCCCCGCTAAGAAGACACAGAGGCTCAATTTTCTCCTGTCTCCCTGCGTCTCTATCAAATTTCAGTGAGGCGACGCTTTCGCTGCGGAAAAAATTGCTTTGACTTATTTATAAAGCTGCCTGATAGCATTGCTCTTTGATCTAGAAAATCATACTTAGAAAACATTACTTTTTAAATGTCTTTATCAACAATGAATCAAATGCAATTAAATTTTGTCTGGACATCTAAACTCTGTCTTTAAACTAAACTCTTTTGCAATGAAATGTTGATTTGTAGTGACAGCTTTGACAGAATGCTGAATGTGTTTGTGTGTACTGACCAGATTTGAAGTGTCATTCATTTAGCATTTTAGGTAAACAGCAGGGTCTGTGGAAAACAACTGCAGTGACAAGAACGTTGATATTAGGGGACTTTAATTTGAGCCGTTGTGGAATTGTTCTCCATTTACATGGATACGAAGTTAGCCAATGTTGTGACCAACTTTGACATTCGAATTAGAAAAATAAATAATTTTTTAAATTATTTGTTATAAATGTATTATTTGTTTATTTTGTAATAGTGTTGACAAAATGTGGAGTTGTTTCTCCCTTGTTGTGAGTCTTTGCAGTGTTGAACCTGTCAGAAGGTAATTAAGGTGTTATCTTCATACATTCTAGGCTCTGTCAACATGGAGACTTTACCTTTTGGCTGCCAAAGTACCTACCAAGGTTATACACTTCTCAGTTCTTTATCCTTTCTTGTTTGAAATAAACAAAAAATATCTATTGTTTATTATTTACAGTTTTACATTTCTAATCAGAGTAATTCTTTGCTTACAGTTGGAACAGACATTCAACTTCCTGGAGATTCGGGGAATGAATGCTTACCCAGAATATCAGGTGAGGCATGCTGGGATTCCTCGCTAATTTAGGTCCTCCATCTTTGGATTGATTCAAGGTTCCTGGTGCTTTTGATTGCTTCACTTAATTGAAATGCCTGCCACCACAGGTTGTCATAGAGACGGACAAGGCCACCTACTCCCTCAGAATGCAGTGCATTGATCACCTGGATCAGCTCATTGGTCATGTGAACTTTGCCCTCTCTCGGATTTTCAACAACTCCATCTTTGCGTGAGTGAGAGACCGTATCCACCCCCCCCCCCACACACACACACACATATGCACATGTCCCCATCACCCGCATCACCTTTTCCCCCTCTCTCTTCTCAAGTCAAGTCAAGAGGGTTTTGATGTTTCACCATGGATTCAAGTGGTGCCACATTTAAGATATATAGAAAGACATTTGAGACAGGCTACATTTAATGCAATTAGGCTACATTTAATGCAATTAGGCTACATTTAGTGCACATACATTCGAAATATACATAAAGTGTGTCAGACAGCAGACAACAAGGCAGGGCATAAGTAGACTTGTAACAGAGCACTGATTGTTGTAAGATTGTGATTGTTTTTTACCCTTTTCTCTCCTTTTCATCTCCCATGTCTGTCTTATCATATCCACAATGTCTTTCTCCCTGTCTCTACCTTTCTCTCTCTCTCTCTCCCTCCCTCTTCTGTGTCTCTTATTCCCTGTCAATGTTACAGACTTCCCTCTCTTATTCTAGCAATTATGGCTCACTCAGTCCTTGTCCCCTTGATCAAATGTGTCTTTACTTAAAGTGGTTCATCCGGCCGTCTGTGATTTGCCTCCGACGTTTCTCTATTCTCTGTGCACCAAATAGACTGGTACTATTCTAACTGTGACTCCGTAATGATACTAATGAAAGGACTGTAATGAAGACGTTATTCTCACGTCCTCCGCAAACTCAAATAGAATGCATTTTGAAAGCGCCTGGGAAGTGTGTGCATGTCTCTGTGTTTTTGTTCACTGCGTCGCTGTGCTTGTCTTTCTTGTTACTGCAGGCCCCCCATCTGTCGATTAGATGGGGAACTCACAGAAGGGGGGCACAAATTCTCCCCCAACTCGGAGGCGTCTGTGGAGGCACAGAGAGCCTGCGGTAAGACCCATCGCTTGCATCCACAAAGAGCTGTCTGGAAACTTGAACATTTTCACTGGTACACACACACTCAGATACACGCACACACGCACACACACACACAAGCACACAAACAAACACATTCTTCCTCTTCTTGACAAATGCATGCATTCAGGCAGACACACACTCAGACATACTACTCTTTTTTTAGCACACACACACACACACACACACACACAGACAAACGGAAACTCATGGCTACTTCAAACACCCATTTTCTCATCTACACACAACAAAACACAAAGTGTCGTCTCACACACACACACCTACACACGCATCCAGACACCCACACACACATTCAGAAAGTAGCCAACCACATTATAGGCACTATTATTCCATATCCCTGTGCATGGGGAGGAGGGTGGGACAGACGCGTGGCTGTGCTCTTGTGTTAACGCTGTCTAATCCTGCTTTTGGATTCCGCCTCACCTCTATCTGTCTGTCTGTCCTCCTTACCTCTCTCTCTCTCCTGTCTCACGCTAAACCTCTTATTTACTCCTACGCTCATTTTCAATTTCTCCTCTTAATCTCCTCTTTTCCTCCTACCATCTTCATTTTTTCACCTCCTCCCTCACATCTCTAAAGTGTTGCTCTCTCTTTACTCCCTTTTTTTTTCTTTTTTCTTTTTCATTTTGTCCATTGTCATATCTATCACACTCTCTGTCTCTTTCTCTCTCTCTCTCTGTTACCTAGGAGGTTTTTCAGAGACTTACGCGGCCTTGTGTGATTACAATGGCATCGGCTGCAAAGAGGAAGTTCAGTGGGCAAGTGATGTTACTTTTTTAAGAAAAAAAATCTCATTCGCACCATACTCTTTTCTTGGTTTCTGTTTTGTGTGTGTGGATGTGTGTAGGTGGCGGTTGGGTTGGATGTATGTGTGTGTTCCCTAATGTGACATGGCTCTCTAAATGACACCTCTTGTTCACCTTTCTCTTAGGATGTGGATACTATCTACCACTCCCAGGACAACAGGGAATTTAACCTGTTGGATTTCAGTCACCTGGAAAGCAGGTAACTCAGTGTCCCATAATAAGTAAATGGAAGTCCAGACATAGTTAAGTTTTTCACACCATGATGTGTGGACTGGGGCACTGTGACATTTTTGCCACAGTATTACACATTGTTTTTGGGGTCCATGGGATACACACACAAGCACACAACCACACATAGACGCGTACTTCACTTCCCCTTTCATACCACCAGTTCTTCTGCAGATTAACATTTGCAGATCTGTGGCTTTTTTTTTTTTTTTTGGCATCCGGCCCGTGTTTTTCACACCACCAGATCCCCCACCTCCGCCACCACACACAAATACACATGCCTTAACAAGACGTCACTCATGTGAGTTGATGTGAGGCTTTTTTACAGATTGTCGCCGCAGATCGTTTAACCTCCTTTTTTCTTGCTCCTGAAATAGCCCTTGCTTTTCACACCCTGCTTTGTGGCGTGGAGACCCTTAGCTAGCGCGTCTTGCTTGCACAAATAGATGAAGTGCTGTTGCTGCTTGTTTGAACTGGATGAAGTGGGTCAGCGTGGTGCTGTGCTGAGCCGCTGATTGTTGTGTTTGCCCGGGCCGAGTGTTGTGTCTGCACCGCTGGTGAAAGAAGGTTAGCTTTAGTGCCCCGTGTTGCGCTACACTTCAAAGGAAGTTTTAGCCTTCGGTCTGTAATTCTGTGTGTCATTTGGGGTTTCGTGCTGCTGGGAACACTCCTTTTCTTTTATCTCTGGGTATCTCTCTCCTCAGTACAGAGACTGCTGCTCAAGTTAAAATTAGGATACTTTTTTCTGGGATGTTTTTTTTTTCCCTGCATTAGCCACACGTTGTGCAGCGAGCATAGCAACAAACGTTTTGACCACGCTTGCGCTGTACCATTGTGTTGTCTCGTACGAGTTTGACTCGAGCACTTCTCATACGTTCTTCTTTGGCTCGCTTCTCTTAGGCGAGTTTAACTTTGAATGCGCTCCTGCTTTGAAAGCGCTCTGTGTGTCCCCCTCCACCCCTCCACCCCTGTCTACAAAAGCCTCTGCATGAACTCAGATGCGTGAGACACGTTTAATGGAAAATGGGTTGCCTTAAGTGTTGCTTCATTCAGATGTTGTTGCATCCCTTTCAATCCATAAGTAGTAATATCACAGCCAAGACAATCTGATGACCTCAGCTCTTAGAATGGGGTTACTCACTTGACTTGTTGTACGTCAGCAGGGACTTGTACAGTCATTGTATACAGTCAGTTAAGTATGCCATTATTGAAATAAGACATTGGAGACATAAGCACTGCAATCGTAGTCTAGATGACCTTGAGCATGAGGAGATTGAGCGCTTTGTGTTCATGTGAATGGTTCCATGCCACAAAAAGCTCTTCTGCACACCCAGAGAGAATTTGAAAGCAAAGAAAGCAGCACAGTGGTTATTGTTTTTTTTCTGTAATGTCTCTAGTTTTTATCAGTTGTTAACCACTGGTTTTCCATGAGAGGGCTTCCGTGAGGGGAGGAGTGTGCTGTTTTTGCCTTGGGCCAACATGAGGACTAGAGTTTCCCTCGGCGTGATGGAGTGGAGAATGAGAACGCAGCCGGCAGCCATGTTGCAGTGGAGAGCATTCCACTTAAAGTGCATTTGCTTTCTCTTACTCTTTCTTTCTCTCTGCGTCTTTCTTTCTCTCTGCATCTTTCTCTCTCACCCTTCGATGCTCTTCTGCCTCCCATCTCTTGCCCTCAGCTTATGTCTCTCTTCATCCTTCTCTTTTCCTCTCCTTTCTCCTCCTCTTTAAACCGTCCTGTCTTTTTCTTTCCCTTTTTACCCTCTTTCCACTCTCGTCATGCCCCTTCTCCTTTTCCAATTCTCTCTGTCTCCAACTCTCTCTTTCTTTCTCTCTCCCTTCCTCCATTCTCTCTCTGGGTTGCTGATGGCTGTGGAGTGGACAGTCGGTGCTATCGGCTCTGGTTCCCGCGCAGGATAAAAACGTTTTGGGCCCGTGGCCAGGATTAAAAGCTGTATTGGAGGGACTTGGCGCAGAGTAATCCACTGCCCTGGCTGCCGTCTCTCTATCGATCCTCACCACCCCCCCCCCCCAACACACACAACACACACACTCCCACGCCATACCCCCCCCCGCTTCTCCGTAGGACCGGACACCCTCTCAGGGAGAAATTTACTGCTGAATCTGTTATTTTGCCCATGAATCATAATGGCCCATAATGCCTCATCGTCCCGAGTGACTTTATTCATGTGGTGTAGCTGAGGCTTTGCCTGCCAGCAAGAGAGGAAGGAAAAAAGGAAAACACTGAGTTTGTTTAATGAATACTTTATTTGTGAGGGATTGAAGCTGAATGTGTTGTTTGAGGCTCTGGAATATTAAAGTCTCTTCCTCGCATCCTCTCTCCTTTTGTTGTTGATATTTTTTTTTGTTCCTCATGTCTTTCTTTCTCAGGGATCTTGCTGTGATTGTGGCATCCATGGCTTATAATACATGGTTCACCAAGCTCTACTGCAAGGATTTGCGCTTGGTAATGACTCCATTTTCATTTTTCATATGTTTCCTCATTGCACTATGTTTTTTACGCTTATTGACCTTGTGGGGGACTTAAGGCAGCGGTGTGGTACTTGTGTTTTTTTTATATGCCCCTTAGTTCTGTGTCTGCCTTTGCTCAGTTTCCTATCCAGACTTCCTTTCCAAAGTTTCCATCCTGTCTGCCTTTGTAACTTCTCTCTTTCTTTTTTCTGTTTGTCAGTACCTCTTTTTATCTCCTCTCTCTCTATATATATATCTGTCTCTCTCCCCTTTTTACTGTAACCTCCTCTGCCTGTGTCTGTCTACTGTTGTTGCTTCTGTTTTTGTATTGTTTTTGTTGTTGTTTGTTGATGTTGGCACATAATATATTAGGTATATATATATTGTTTGTTTCTGACAGTGTCTCCCTATCTTGTTCTTCCAGGGTTCGGAGGTGGTGGAGCAGGTTCTTCACACCATTAGCAAGTCCAGCAGTCTGGAAGAGCTCACCCTGGAGAACGCTGGCCTCAAATCGTTAGTTCTATCAAACTGCACATTTGCATTCATACTTTTTCATTCATCATTCAGGGGGCACAGTTATCCCAATGCCGCATAGGTGTACATTTGATTGTGCACATGTCCCCAGGTATCCCCAGTCTGCCTTTACTTATTCATTCAGCAGATGCTTTTATCTCAAGCGATTAGCTGTGCATTCAAAATTCAACGATTCAAAAAATCCTTGTCACATAGTCTAGTCATAGTCTGATGGAACATTTTCTTCAGGCTCATAAAGTTTAAGGTTAGAGGGAAACATGCTTTAGTGAAAGACACACATAGCATTTTATCCACATATGGCCTACTGGATTTTTTTATAGATTCAAAATTCAATAGGTATATTTACCAAGCTGCAGGGAGTTAGTGACAATCTATTTGTCCTGATTTAACATACACATCCCAGTGGGAATGAAAGCTTTTGTACATTCTCTCTGTGGTCAGAAGTGCTCTGAAGCATCTACCTGATGGGAGCTGATTGAGAGAAATGGTGATGAGGATATGAAGGATCCTTAGTCTTAGTTAATGGAATCTGCCTGGCTTTCTGCTGGCAGTGTCTCAGAGTTTAACCAAGACATGCTAATCATTTGGGTTGCCAGCTTGTTCTTGCTGCTGCTGTCACTGCCTCAGGCTTTCCATGTATGCATTTGGAAGGGCACTGAGGTCCCCAAAACAGAGCCTTACTGCCAAAGATGTTTTCATACAGGCTATATACTCTCTGCAGTCTGAAGTAAATAGACTTTTTTAATCAAAATGGCTCTTCTCTGTTGGTCCACCTGGCAGGGATTTCCCTCAGAAGATGGCCACAGCTCTGTGTGAAAACCCAGCATCAGTGATCCACTCCCTCAACCTAGCCCACAACACACTGGACAGCCAGGGTAAGGATAACTTTCATCTCTCTCTCTCTCTTTCTCTCTGCTTTTATTCCACTCCTTTTCTGTCATTGTCTGTCGGCGTAAAAGCCCTACATCTCTATTTCTGTCTATATGTGGGTGTGTATGAGGAAACTGCATATGCATTTTTTTTGTCCTCTCTTTGTGGTGGGTATTTTTTTCTTTTGTTGGTTTAAGGCTAATGTCTGTCTCTGTGTGTGTGTTGCCACTTGTATGTCTGGGTGTGTGTTAGTGTGTGCATGTAAGCGTGTGAGACTGTGTCCTTTGAAACTTCGTCTTCTTCCTCTTCAGGGTCACAGGCTCAGTGTTTTGCCAGGATCGCTCATCATTCTCTTGCCGACACATGTCACTCTTTATTAAATCAACATCTGTGTGTGTGTGCGCGCCCACGTGTGTGTGTGTATGTGTGTGTATGTGTGTATTGTCAGTGTATTTCACACTGACACACAAGTCTGGATTCCAGCCATGCTCTTTAATGAATATGTGTCAACCTCTGTATGCATGCACCACATATATGCATTGCATCATCCTGACTAACTGTATGTTGTATACGTGTGTGTGTGTGTGTGTGTCCATGCAGGGGTGTCCAATCTGATCCAGCAAGTGTGCCGTCTCAACAAAGGCCTGCGTCTGCTCAACCTCTCCAAGACCTCCCTCTCTTCCAAGGGTGTGTACAGCTGTGCTATCTCCCTGGGGAGACATCGCCCCCTGGTGGCCAAGTTCCCCTTTCCCTTTCTCCTGTAATCCTGTTGACATGCTGTTGGTCACTGCCAATATATATATATATATATATATATATATATATATATATATAGGCAGTGACCAACAGACCATAGAGGGATTATATATATATATATATATAATCCCTCTATGGCCTGCCACTGCATCAGCTCAGAGGCTTATCCACCAATCAATACACAATGTATAACTGGGAGGACAGGTCAGGATAGCAAAGGCAGAGAGAATCCTAAATATCAATGAATGAATTGAAAACAATCAATTCCCTTTGTTCATGTTGTTTGGCAGGAAAGGTAGAGGAAAAAAAGAACTTTATCAACTCTTTACATCTGTATTGACAAAGAAATAACAGGACACACCAGACGTCATGAAAGCGCTGCCCACAGGGCAGAATAAATCTGATAAACCCCCATGTCGCCGTAAATCAGTAAGCCAATCTCCGTAGCGGCCACGGTGTATTCGTAAACAAACCTGCACAGGCAGCATACAAGAGGTTTGAGTGTAGCTACAAAGGCATGATGGTTCTCTCTCCCTCTCTCTCTCTCTCTCTCTCTCTTTTTCCCTCTCTCCCTCTCTCCCTATCTTTGGGCAGCTTGGCTCAGATCCGACTCCCGGCCTTCCATTTCTGTCCCGGAATAACACTTTTGTGATGCTTGCGCGGCGCGTTTGTTGAGTTCCACCCTTCTATGAGAACCTCGATAATTTGAATGCAGGCTGGACAAACGTGCTGTGGGATGTCAGTGTGGCTGACGGTGGTGATATTGAGCGGTAAATCTTTGATAGTCGCCACAGCTGCGGACAGTGATAAATGGACGGCATGGTGCCCTTGTTCTCTTGTCATGCCCAGTGGGCAAACCGGCGTGACTCTGGCCAGGGCAGACTGCCATATGGGCCTCTCCTACTGCCAGCCAGCCCCGATGCTGTTTCAGCAAGACAAACGACACGCAATGGAGACACTGGTTTATGATTTTTAACATCAGGGAGAGGGCAGGTGGGCAGCCGCTTTCAAATGGTAATGTCTTTGCCTTGACATCCTAATAGGGTCTGATGAAAGTGCTTACTGCAGTGTCTGTCTATTTCAGTTTCACTTTTTCTGCACATTACTCATCCCCAAACTGTCTTGTGTCCTCTTTTCCTCCATTCCTCTTCCACTCTCACCCTTTCCTCCCTCCTTCTCTTTCTCCTGCTCAGGTGTGATGTCTCTCTCCCAGGCTCTCTGCTCCAGTGATGACTACTCCAACTCACTTCTGCACCTGGATCTGAGCAAGAACCCTGGGGTACTGTCTGGTGAGGATGCCACGGTGAGAGACGCCGGACTCACACTGGCCTGGATAGTGTGGCACTAGCCCAGATACAGAGCTAATGTGGCTCTCATCTCTAGGATACCACAGTTAAAGACAAGGGCAAATTTGCTCTCTGGCCAGTAGATTACCTGAGGCATTACAGACTGAGTACAGAATAAGCTCGAAACATTTGTATTTTGGTTACACTCTCTATGAATCCAGTAATCATAGAGCATCATAAACACATTTTTAAAAGGTTATAATAATTTATAATGCTTTGTGACACTTATGTGATAACATTATATGCCTCATGAGTACAGTCATGAGAATGTATAAACAGTTATGAACACTAATTTCATTCAAGGCTTTATGAATGTGTTTATAATGCTTTATGAATTTTGGTTCATAGAAAGTGTTACCTATATGTCTTTGTACTTGTCTTTTGTTCTAAGACCTTGTATACGTTTTCTGGTTTTAATACAACCAAACATGAGCATCAGCCTCTGAGTACACTCTCCCTTTTTCCTCCTCCTTTCAGCAGATCTACTCTGCATGAGAGGAAGACAACTGGAACTAAAAATATGAATATCCAGCCTGACCATAAAAAACATCCATCCTCATATTGAGGAATGTGATGTCAAAAAATCATTGGATTCTGATTGCCTTTCAGCTTTCTGTTGTTTTCAGAATCACCTCTGAAAGTGACTTTTTAGGACGCATTAGGTACTCGCAATGAGATTAAGGTCTGACCATAATGCATTATTTTTTTCAATCATAGTTAATCGCATGCCACTAAAAGATGCTTTATTTTGCTGTTACATGAAGGACATCACATTTTTTAATGACGCATTTCACTTCAGTGAGTTTTAACATCAGCCGTGGGGTAAAATTTAGCTCAATGAGCTGTGAACTCCACCCACAGAAGGTTTAACTAGATTAGGTAAAGCTACAGTTCAGCAGCTAACACCAGTGAATGAGAAGTGTCTTCTAAACGAACACATTCTCAAATAGACAGCGGACAGTTATCCCGCAGCTATTCTTGCAAAATGGTATTTTTTGTAAAATGTCTTCAATAAGTTCAAAAAGTTCAGTACTAATCTGTATTTTATTAAGTAGCCTATCCCAAACTTGTTTGTGTCAAAATCCCCAAAAGAATGAATAAGAAACGATGTTACAGAAGAATCGTTGAAGTGTAAAATGGCTTTGTTGGATGTAAGATCTCTCCCTGGCATAAAGTTCCAACAGAAAAAAAAAATTAATTTCGGTGATTAATCATGGATGTATATATAACTTCTTGACAGCCATACCTTTTCATGTAATTGCTGTTACTGCATGGGTTGTGGACGTTGTTCATTGTACTGTAGTTTGAGCGAACTGTTGTCTTTACTGTCAGTGCTATAATTATCATTTCTGATGTTAATAGCCCTTTAGATCTGAATGCATGATAAGTCAGAGAGAGTCTCATGCATAAGTTCTGTGTTCACAGGTTCACATGAACACACAGTAAGATTAACATGAGCCATTCTTTTGCTGCAGAATCTTTACCTGTTCCTGGCCCAGCCGAACTGCCTGGTGCATTTGGATCTCTCTGGGACAGACTGTGTAGTGGATTCAGTAAGTGCTAGGTGTCAGATCAGTTAGAAAGTGACCACGATGAAAGCCTTGGCTTGTATGATGTAGAGGTGTCTGGGCCACATCTGGTGTCTGCTAGAAACCTTTATCTGCTCACACTCTGATATGACTAGGGATTATACTTTGTGTGCGTGTGTGTGTGTGTGAGACAGTATAGTTTTTGCTACCTTTTGATAACTCATGATGACTTCTCTCCATAAATATTCCTTTATACCTTTCTTTCTCTTACTGCCTGCTCTCTCTCCCCCTCTTTCTCTCTCTCCCTCTCTTTCTCTCCTCTCTTTTTCTCGCCCCCCCCCACCCTCGTCCTTCTCTCTCATGAAGTTGTTCGGGGCTCTACTGAGGGGATGCTGTGCTGATCTCTCCTATTTGAACCTCTCCAAAAACTCATTCTCACACAGGTGAGTGATAACCTGCCAAGGGGCCAAGGCACACACACACA
The DNA here is from genome assembly GCA_015244755.2 of Tenualosa ilisha. Taxonomy (NCBI): domain Eukaryota; kingdom Metazoa; phylum Chordata; class Actinopteri; order Clupeiformes; family Clupeidae; genus Tenualosa; species Tenualosa ilisha. Next base: position 1,732,930 of record PYXC01002106.1, read on the forward strand.
CACACACACCACACACACACGACATCCCGCTGGCTCTCATTTGCTCAACCTTGCCTTCCCTGTATGTGTGAGCACTCTCTCTCTCTCTCTCTCTCTCACACACACACACACACACATACACACCCCATCCTGCTGCCTCTCATCTTCTCAGCCCCATACCCCCACTGTGGCTCAGTGGAGCCCAGCTGACACCGAGTGGAATTCTGTGCTCGCAGGTCAGACAGCTCACCGACCACGGCAGTGCCCTGGCCTTGACAGCTTATCAGAGAGTGTGTCCATGTCCACCTGAAAACGCACAAGTCACATTCTTACCTCACCAGCACTGTGATGGATCAGGACTTCTAGAATCTTTTCCCCAGGGGGGGATGTTTTATTTTTTCTTCAGTGTTCAGTGATTAAGCAAGAGCCCTTATCACAGCAGGGCTTTGCCAGTAGCTGCCAATAGCTCTGCCATTAGTGGCCCATCCAACTCTCTGAGAAACCTCTCCCTGTTGCTTCCCCAGCCCAAGTTCAGGGGAAGACAGCAGACAATGGTGCTAGCATGATTTCCTCTGTGGGAGTGGACTGTGCCTCGAATGTTTTTGAGGACAGTGTGTGTCAGTGAGTTCAGCCGGAGTGCATCCAAAGCTGCAGTTGTTTAAAAGGGAGAAATTGTGTGAGTTAGAGAGAAAGAGAGCAAGAGAAAGCTAGAGAGAGAGAGAGAGAGAGAGAGAGAGAGTGTGTGTGTGTGTGTGTGTGTGTGTGTGTGTGTGTGTGTGTGTGTTTGGAGGCTACTGCTATGCAGCCATGTTGTTAGAGGCTGTTTAAATCCAGAGAGACAGTTTAAATCAATGGGGAGACTGTTTAGTATAGGGCTTGAACTGAGTAAGTGGCTGTAACTGTGTGGCCATGTAGAGGGTGGTAGTCAAGTCAAGTCAAGTGGGTTTTATTGTCATTTCAGCCATATAAACTGTATATAGTGAGACGAAATAACATTTCACCATGGATTCAAGTGGTGCCACAGGCCACATTTAATGCAATTAGGCTACATTTAGTGCACTTACATTATAAATTATCATAAAGTGTGTCAGACAGCAGACAACAAGGCAGGGCATAAGTAGACTTGTAACAGAGCGCTGATTGTTGTAAGATTGTGATTGTTGTCTTCTTTTTCCCCCTTTTCTCTCCTTTTCCTCTCCCATGTCTATCTTATCATATTCACAATGTCTTTCTCCATCTCTCCACCTCTCTCTCTCTCTCTCTCTCTCTCCCTCCCTCCCTCCCTCCTATCTCTCACATTATAGTTGTATAACATGACGTGGTAGTTGTGCTGGTTAAAGTGATTACTTGACTCACTGGAGAGTGATCCTATTGCGCAGCCATAGCATAACTACACGCCCAGTCATCATTTAGAGAGAAACTCAGCTGGTTTGAAACTGTGGAGGTGGAGCTAGTGCATTGTGGAGCGTGTGGAGCTGTTTAGACTGCAAACGAGGTGATCTTGTATATGTTATAGAGGCTGAACATCTTTAGCGTGCGGCTGTACGTCAAGCCTTGTTGAGTGGCATTGACTGTGTGCATTGGCCTTGTCCTTTCGATGGACGTGGTTAAATAGGTTAGAAACTGTGATCTGTTCTGTATTGTGGCGGCTCTGTGGCTGTAGGTTTGGCTGCTTCAGCTGTGAGTAGGCACAGACTGTGGTCACCATCCCCACTGAAGTGGTGAGGCTGTGGCTTGAACTTAGTTGTGAGGAAGTTGCAGCCGAATAGAGGGAAACTCTCTTGCCTATGCGCAGTCATAGACACAAAGGATAGTATGGTTTGTTTGATGGTTGTGTGAAGGTTGTATGTAGACTGAATCTGTGTGGTCAGACATTTTAAGTGCTTTGGTGAGATTAGAAATCGAACTGTGATGATTGTTGTTATTTTGAGGTAGCAATGTAGGTAAGTTGTGAGCCAGGTGGAGGTTTGTCTTAGAAGCAATGTGTGTGTGTGTGTATGTGTGTGTGTGTGTGTGTGTGTGTGTGTGTGTGTGTGTGTGTGTGTGTGTGTGTGTGTGTGTGTGTGTGTGTGTGTGTGTGTAATGGCTAGTGTTACTGAGGCGGAGGCAGTATTTGTTGGGAGACACGATCATCATTGTGGGGTAGATTGTGTGGGAGTAGGATGAGCTCTGAGCGCTTAAGTGCTTTGGCAGGTGGGCTGCTGAGGGTTGGTCTTTGGCAATAGCTGGAGGTATTGTTTTCAGAGACTATGCAGTGTGCATCTTATATTCTTCAGAGGGAAACCATGCAGAGGTTATGTCAAGGCAACAGTTATTAGAATGAGCTTTGTGTTCATGTGGCAGTAGGCTGAGCACGGAACGATAAGGTGCCAGTCACGGTCATTAGTGAGGTGGTGAAGAAAAAGGATTCAGTGATGAGTACTGGGGGTGGCGTTTGGGAGCAGTTGCCAGCTGTGTTTTGTGTTTTGTGACAGTATGAACAGTGGGTTGTGCTTTTTTCACGGTCACGGTCACGGTCTTTCAGTGCGATGGTCTGTGGCAGCAATTACAGCTCTTGGTGATGAGACACAGTCCTTTATTATAAGCCATTGCACTCTGCCCATGGTTCTGTATGGCTGTCTGCCCTGTAGTAGGATGTTGGAGCACTGGCTGTGTAAATGGCAAACTGATTGACTCAGACTAAGCAATACACTAGCCTGGTGGACCAGACTCTTTCACTTTGTCTCACTTCCTGCAACGAATCTGGTCACCCTTGAATGACATATGTTTAAATTGTGGTGGGTGGCCATTTTGTTTGAACTGTAAACCTATTGGTTTTGTCTTCTCATTTTCTGTTTTCTGATTGAATGCTAGGAAATTTAGTTGGAGAAACTGAAACCTTTGGAAAGTGCCCTAAATAGTACTGTAGCGAAATGCAATATGAAGAGAGGTACTCGGTGGTGCTAGCCTGGCTCACAGTGCACCATTCCAGCTCATCAACAACATTGCTTTCAGCAGCACACATTTACTGTAATTAGATGGATGACTTGAACATAACTTGGACCTGGAGAACCTACAAAGAGGAGATGTTACAAGGGTGAGGTTAAAATGCTGTGATCATTTGAAGGGACTGAAATCAATACCTAAGACCAGTGTTGTTCCACGGTTAGCTGACCTGAGTGAGACAGTTGTTTTTTTTTTGTGTGTATATGCAGAGGCTGGAGTTTTTAGACGTGGAATTTTGCATGTTACAGTGGGAAGATCCCATGTATGATTGAGGTTGTTTAGCTGGAGGAGGAGCTTTGGGCGATATGGCACTGTAGTCATTAGGAAAAAGGAGCAATTTCTTGGCCCCGTGTTGATCCCTGGTATCAGGGGCTCGAAGGTCATTATGCGTGTGGTGATGTTTGAGCAGGTTGAGCGGAGCTTGCCATGGTGCAATGTGGTGTGGTGCGACGTGACGCGGTGCAGCACGGCACAGCACGGCACGATCATTAGCTGCAGAAAGCTCACTCTCCTCGAGTCAGACTGTGACTGTGAGCTGCTGGAGATCATTCTCACACGGGTGGGCGGGAGAACAGAAGCGCTACACAGGATGGGAGCAAGGAGCAAGAGGAGTGTATGTGTGAGAGTGTGTGTGTATGTAGTATTGCTATGTGACTGTGTTGTACCTGACTATGATATGTGATTTGAGAGAGTGAGGGTCAGCCTGTATCTGTGTGTGCGTTTGTGTGTGTGTGAGTGAGTGTAAGGATAATGGCTATGGTTACTCTGTGTGTGTGTATTATGAAGACTGTGTGTGTGTGTGTGTAACAGCTGGCAGCGGCAGTAGGAGCAGACCCAGAGTGATCCATCTCCTGGCTGAGATCCCTGGGGAGCAGCAGAGCAATAGCGTCTCCAGTTTCAGCAGATAACCATGTTATGTAAAAGTTTATGAGAAATGAGCCTAATTTCAGAGAGGACTTATTGTCTGAAATCCTCCATCTCTCTCACTCTCTCTGTCTCTCTCTCTCTCTCTTCTTCTTCTTTCTAGCTCTCCTAATATCATTCTGCAGTCCCCTCCTCTCTTTCTCTCCCACATTATACTTGCTGTCTTACTCTTTCTGTTTTTTTCTTTTGGATATGGTACTCCTGCAGCCCCCCTTCTCTTACCCCCCTTCCCTCCTTTCCTTCCTGTAACCCTTCACTCCTTTTCTAATCTTCTCTCTCCCCCTATCCCATCTTAAACCCATTCAAGTTTACATATTCATATTCTCTTGTGCATCTCCTCTCTCCCTCTCACATTCCATCTCCATCCCTCTCTCTTGCTCCCTGTCGCTCTCAATTCCCCTCTCAATCCCTCTTTCCTCGCTCTCGGTGTTCATCCCTCTGTTTCCTCTCCTCCTTCTATCACTTCCTATTTCTTGCAGTCAATTTCCCTGCATTCCTCTACTCCCCCCTCTCTATCCCTCTCTCCAATTTCCTTGTTCACCCTCTGTCCTTCTTTCTCCATCCCCTCGCTTTCTTCACCCCCTCTCTCCTTGTTCACCTTCTATCCTTCTCTCTCTATCCCTTTCTCTCTCCCTCCTTGTTCTCCCTCTGTCCCTTTCTCTCTCTCCTTGTTCACTCTCTGTCCTTCTCTCTCTATCCCTCTCTCTTTTCTTCTCCTTGTTCGCACTCCATCCCTCCCTCTCTCCTCTTCTCTTTCTCTCTCCTTGTTCACCCTCTATCCCTCTCTCTCTTCTCCATCTTCATCCCCTCCCTCTCTCCCTCTGCTTTTCTCTGCTGTCACGCATCCCTGCTTGGCATGTGTGTCGGTGTGAGTTCCTGAGCTGTGTGTTTGGTATAAATGTGTGTGAGCTGATAGCGACCGTGGCACTCATGAATATGAAAGGGAGTGTTGTGACTCGGCACACTCTGGTGTTAACACCCACCCCACCCCCCACACCAACGCTACCGATGCCACAGTACTCAGCTCAGTACCCCAGCCTGCAGTCTCAACCCACACACACTGACAGCCATACACAAATACATACACACACACACACACACATATATACACATACACACAGACACTCTGCAATACACACAGATGTGCACTCTAACAAACATATACATGTGTTCTTACCGTCACACTTCAATGGCACTCATTTGCTTATAATTCTTGCAAACATGCACGTGCACAGACACCTGCTCATAACATAATGAGCGCTGATGCAGACACTTCTGCACTGTGCTATACATATACATTGCAACTTTTTACTTACACATAACATCTGATAGATAATCACACGGCATTGTATAAGCTTGTTTGGATTTCTTTCCTTCTCTCTCTCTCTCTCTCTGATTTATTTGAAAGCTTGTTATCCATCCCTCTGTCCTCCCCTCTCTTTGTCTTGCTGTCATCTCTCTGCTGCTCCAACACACAGATGACTTATGATGACTGATGCGTCCGGTTGGGCTGAGATGGTGGCTGTATGTCTCTCTGGGCTCTGCTGCCCACTGCTGCCCACTGCTGCCACTGCTTCTTAAAGGCCACCCTTCAGGCCACTTCAACAGATGACTTGATATATGGGATCAATAAAATGGCTTCTGTTTTACTAAGGGTTGTATGATTGCCTCTGTTTCACTCTACACTTGTTTTTTTCTCCTATTCTCTTTTCATTCAATATTCCCCCTCTCTCTCTCCTATCACAATTCATGTCTCTCTAACTCTGCTCTCTTTAAACTCCTCTATCCTCCTTTCTCTTTTTCACTTTGCTTTCCTCCTTCTCTCTGTAATCCCCCTCTCCTAGGAAAGTGAGAGAAACTCTGCCCTCCTTTCGTCAATTCTTCAGTTCAGCTTTCAGCCTGACTCACATCAGCCTCTCTTCGATGAAGATGCCCCCTGATGTTCTGAGGTGACCCTTATACACACATACACACACAGACACTTACATACACATGCTCTCTCTCTCTTGTACACACACACACACTCTCTCTCTCTCTCTCTCTCTCTCTCTCACACACACACAGAAATCTCTAACTGAAATGCTGAAATGTTCTCACTTTCAGCATGATGCAAAATGCAGAACAGGCGAGTTTCACTGTGCAGCGGCTTAGGGCAAGTTTCAGCTAGAGGGACGATTTATGAAAGATTTATTCCAGTGCTCTCCGGTCAGGCTGCTTGGCACCATTGCAAACAGGGTCTAAATTAGCTGCATTAAGGATAACCCATCTCTTCACACACACACACACACACACACACACACCTGGGCCAGCGCCCACATGACCCGGGGGGTGAGTGGGGGGTGGGGGGTGGCTGGGGCATTTCTCGCTTGATGTTTTGAAAGCAGTGAGAAGCAAGCACTGACCTCACATTTGTTGTGACAAGTTGGCAAAAAGTATTTTTCTCACCTCTCTGGCTCTTCTGAAACTCACGCATTGTGAACTGCAGCAGTGAACTGGGACTTATTCATTTCAGGGTCAAAGAATGCTTTCACTTTTCCAGCATTGAAGAAAACCTCAATAAATACTTTTACATCATGCACAGCATATTCACAATAAGGTCAATATTCTGGTTAAAGCAATATCTCGGAAAGGGATGTTACATAGTATATTAGAAGATACGGGATCATATTCCTATTCAAATGAAGATAACAGAGAGCAACGTAATGGGTGAACTTGCATTTTCTAAAACAACAGGGCCATTTATTTAAGTCAGGCATGCCAGGAACAAGGCATTCTACACTGTATCTTATGTTCTGTAAGAGGCAGGTTCAAAATAAGCCAGCTAACACTCTCCCAATGAGTAAAAAGCAGCTAAGGGCGAGTCTGTGCACAATCATTGCACAACATGTTAATGTATAGTCACCTCTTGCTTATCCAACCAGTCAAGTGAATTTACATGGATTTGGAAATGGTCCTTGTTGACTAATGTCATTTTGGTCTCAGAACACTTTCAGGTTATTGTGGAGGCATTTCAATACTTTAAAATAAGACAGGAATTACTAAGGTGTATGTAGAATAAATTAGATCTACATTTACAGTAAATGGTCTCCGAGTTTTAGTAAAGGCGGTGCCCCCTTTTGTCCTCCAGTGGCACGGGGCGTGACACAAACACACACACACACACACACACACACACACACACAC
>PYXC01002106.1:1745000-1760000 GCA_015244755.2 Tenualosa ilisha
ACACACACACAGACACAACACACACACACACACACTCACACACACACCAGTCTTGGTATTTTTAACTGAGCACTTAGTCATCAGAAGAAGAGGAACCGCAGCCTGGGGCCTGTGAAACACATGTTCATATATCAGTCAGTGTGTGTGGGGGGCCTGCTTGTTGTTCATGCCAGTTTCTCTTCCATCTTCCCTCCCGTCCCTCCAGCAACTTCACTATCCAGTACATGCCACTTCCCCTGTGTGACATCGCACAGGCGTACCGCAACGCCCCCGACAGGACAGAACAGGCACTGACCAAGGTGAGCAAACAGAAGCGCGTTCCTGCCGCCGCCATCGTCAAACAGAGAGACGCTGACCAATGTTAGCACAGCAAACACTCTCCAATCTCAATCAAACACAAGCACTGGCCTTAGTGGACATATGCTTTACCATCACTGTCAAACACAGGCACTGATCACTCATCAAACTCAATATCATCAAGCACACCGGACTCTCTTAGAGGAGGATTAGTGTGGAGAAAACAGTGTTTGCTTTTTGTCTTGAGCTGTTGTGTACATTTAGTCTTCATTAAATTTTAGTGTTCCTCATCAGGAAGACATTTCAATTCATTAAGTAGCTTATTGGAGAGTGTGTTTGTGTGCGTGTGTGTGTGTGTGAGAGAGAGAGAGAGAGAGGGAGAGAGAGAGGGAGTAAAAAAAATGTAAAGCTAGAGAGGCCTAGGTTTCACACTTCATTGAACCAAAATCAAAACACTGACGTTATTGCACCTATAATCAACTACAATTTAAAGGTTATAACTAACATTGACAACATTGACAAAACGCACACTGAATACATCCTCAGATGAAACAGAAAGATCAGAGACATGCATGGAGAAAGGAGGGGTTAAATTTGAGGCAGTCTGAGGCAGTGTGTGTTTCAGTGTTTTGGTGCTGTCATCACAGCGTGACTGTGTGAGTGGTCCTGGGATGTGAGAACTAAGCTGCGTGACGATGGGCCATCTCTATAAATAGCTCCCTGTGGCTCCAAATGATCGTGGTCGGCCCCTCATATCTGATGGCTGCCGGTAATTACCAGCGCTTGTGTTGGTGAATGTGCGCTTATCGCCGCTGCATCAGCTGAAGCTCTGACACTATTTGAATGCACTCACACTGCTCCTGTCAGTTTTTCACTCTCCCACCCTCTCTCACCCTCTTTAACATCTATTCCTCTCTCTCTGGCTCTCTCTCTTTTTGTCTCTTTCTTTATTTCCCTGCTCATTCATTCACTGTTTTGTTGTTATCTTTCTCCTTTTTGTTGTTATTCCTCTCTCTCTCTCTTTCTCTCTCTCTCTCTCTCCACTCTTTTGCTCTCTCTCTCTCCCACAGATCCAGAGAGCGCTGTTGAGGAATAATCAGACTCAGCGCTTCTCCCAGAAACAGGCCCTGCGTCTGCACCAGGGTTTAGTGACCAGCACTGCTGAACAGGTACACAACACAACACACTGAAATGTGTGGGCACTTACTGTAAATATTCCAACACATTCAAGCTGAGCAGGTACAGGAGTGCTACACATTGCTCACTTCAACATACAGTTTATGCTGCTTAATATACACTGAATCATTACATGTCAAATAATGGTAAATCGATCACAAGCATAAACTAATCAATTTCACACCCCCCTCCCATGATGTAGCAATGTGTTTAGTGTAACAATGAGTTTTTAGGATGTTAAACATGCCTCATATGTGCTTTCAAAATAAAAATGAATAGTTGGTTTGGTTGGCCGTAATCCATGTGAAGAGAGTTGCCAGTGTAAATTGACTATGGCTATCGATAGATGGATTTCAGAAGTGACTGAGGAAACGGCTTTGATGTGAACTACCTTTTAGACACAAGGATTGGCCAAGACTTTGACCTTGATCTGTAATCTTGACTTTTTAAGACATTGCTCTTCGAATGCAAGGATGGAAAAGTACAAATTGTATTTGCCATTTGATGTGAGGGTTGTTCAGAATAGATATTTATTAAGAAGTGAAGAAAAAAAAAAAAAAAGAAACACACATACACACACACACACACACTCACATTAAGCAAGTAAACAACTAAAACCATTGCATGTGTAGGCTCATCAGGTAAACAGCCGCACTCGGTCTCTACACAGCAGGTATATGACTGGCTGCTCTGTAATCCATGCTGATGATAGCTGCTTCGTGCTTCTCCCAGGCATAAACATCAGGCCTGTTTCTCTCTCTCAGACACTTTCCCAAAAGAATTCTCTATGTCATTCTGGTTCGAACTCTCCTTATCTTTCTCTATAACTGCCAAAGTCACTTTATTGGTGTGGCTATAACCCTGTCACAAACATTTTTTCCCTTGCATTTTCTCTCCCATTGCCAGTCACTGTGCTTCCTCTCGAGCTTGGTGATTAGCCCATACTTTCTCCTCTGTTATTCAGCCAGGGTTGCTAAGTAACACTCGCACTCAGAGTAAAATCAGGCTTTTTTTTGCAGAGTAAATGGCAGAGTTATTGCAATTGCAGTGTTCTAGCATAACAGCTGCCTGATGACTTAAAGCCTCCCTATCTCCCTATCCTCCCTATCTGTTTTTTTGTCTGTGTGTGTGTATGTGTGTGTTTCTGTGTGTGTTTTGTGTTGAGTGTGTACTTGTTTCTTTGTGCATTTTGTGTATGTGCATGTGTCTGCGTGTGCATGTATTTGTTCATGTGTCTTTGTACACCTGTGTGTGTGTGTTTATATATACGTGTGTGTGTGTGTGTGTGTGTGTGTGCGCGCACGTGCTCATGTCTCAGGTGATGGAGCGTCTGTGTGTGCGGGTGCAGCAACAGCTGTGTGTACTGCGGGGCTCTGCGGAGGGGGAGGAACTGCAAGCTGCAAGGCAGGTTCTCAAGGAGGCCAGGAACTCACGGGCGGTATGTTGCATAGGTGCAAGCGTGTGGATATTTTGTGTGTGTGTGTGTGTATGTGAGTGTGTCTGTGTGCGTGTGTGTGTGTGTGTGTGTGTAAGTACCTATAGATATGTATCTTGCCCTTAGCTGTACCCCTCGCTGTGTGAGCTGGCCCACGTGCTGTCTGTGGACGGGCCAGTCAGGCAGAGGTTGGATGCGCTGGCTGGAGAACTGGCCAAGGCTGCCGATAAGGAACTGCAGGTGAGTTCTCACTCCACTGCTCCAGTCTACTCTTTCTGTCTTTCTCCATATGTATGCCTCCCTGTTACTGCTATCTCTCTGTCCCTCTCTCTCTCTCTCTCTCTCTCCTCTTACTCTCTGTCTTCACTACAGTAGCTCACTCCCTCTTTTCAGACACACACTCTCTCTCTGTATCTCCCTCAGACACTGAACTGCCCATCTGAGTCTGCACCTCTTGTCAGACAGATCAGAGGCCCCTCTACTTCTCCACACCGTCTCCTCTACCCCCCTCTCCTCTCTCCTCTCTCTCTCTCTCCCTCCCTTCCCACTCCTCAGCCTTTAACTTCAGTCTGTATAATGGGCCTGTCAGAGGCTCAGGGAGAGTGGCAGGGAGGGTCAGCCCACTAGCTTGCTTTGTTTTCCTCCAGAATAATAACCAGGTGTGCTACTTACTGCACACACACCACACTGTGTTTAGACCTGATCTGTACCACAGAAGCAGAAAGGACTAAACAATCAACTTTCCTATGTAGTACAAACCAGGGATTCAGAATGTGCATAATTTCACCATCTTTACAGGAGAGCTAAAACAAAAAATGACCATAGATTAACTTCAGTGTTAAGTCCTTTGTTGTATTCATGGATAACATGAAATTATTATTCATATTTTTCATATTTATTCCTATTCATTCACCAGTAGAAAGAGCTGATCGAGAGCTTTTGTTTGATATTTGGTATAAATCTCAATTGTGACCAAAATGTCACTTACACCTAGATGGTTCTCCTCTCACCTCTCGAAACATTAAGATCATGATGCAATAAAGAGGGTACCATGGGCTCTCACGCCCGTGATTCCATGGTGTCACATCACAATCGCCTTGTCATTGTAAGACTTACAAGGCTGTTTTACATCCCAGTTTTAGCCATCAGTATGTGTCATCATGAATCTGCATTGTAGTTGCTGTTGGTCAGTGACATGAGGCATGACAGTGATGACAGCTCCTTAGACATTTTGTCACTTGGTCATAAGCTGTCATTGTGTTCAACAGTCATTAAAGCCCTCCTGAGAACCACAGAGGATAATGAGGTTAGGTAATGGTATTGTGACACTGTTGCATTAGTGGTCACTGGCTGCCCTGGTGTCACATGGGAGAATATGTAGCATCTGCCATTACATATTTATGATATGGTCATACAAGGTTCATGATGAGGAGCTCAATTAAAGTGTAAGCTAAAGTGACCAAAACTTTTAAACAGCTGCCACCCACTCCCTAATGCTACAGATATCTTAAGTGGAGGAGAAGACAGGTGATCTGAACACACATTCCACAGACAGCCCGTGTTTTTTTGTTTGTTTGTTTGTGTTGATGTATTTACATGATACTGTCTGATGTTGTGTTTGTTGTGTCTCTCAGGTCATCGTAGACTCAATGGTGTCCCTGTGCCGTGAGCTGTGTCCGCTGTCGGCCACCTCGGCCGAGCTGACTTCCCCTCCGCTCTCCTCCATCTCTGAGCGCGTGTCCATCCCTCGCTCCGTCATTCGCACTGCCCTAATGGAGAGAGCAGCACAGGACATCAACAGAGCCCTCGAGTAAGAGCACAGCAGGGGTGATGGAGAGAAGCCATAAAGATGAGAAAGTGAGGGAGTGAGGGATGGATGGAGGGAGGGAGGAGTGGAATCAAACAAAGAGTCATTCAAATCTTTACATAACAGCACATAGTGCAATAGCACATCCAATAACAAATAAAAACAAACAGACCAAGAGTCTGAGAACTATCTATACAAATACAGTGTGCTGCAGTGTTTCAGATGGTAAAAGACAATAGCTGTTAGCTGTACATATTCTCATGACTCAAAAACCAATCTTAATTAATCTGCCACCATTCCCCTAAAACCCCCTTCATCAAAATTTGGAGGGTTTGCTTCCTTTAGCACCCATTGCAAGTTTTCGAAAATGGCCTCTGACATTTGGCAGAGTTTTCACAAACAAGTCAGGTGACCTTTCTGGTGCTGGTAAAGATGGCAGCAAGCAATTAAGTATAATTTTGCCTGAAGGACTCAACCAGGGCTCAGATGGGCTTTATACGATGAAAGACAGAGGAATACTATTTGGAGCACTGCTGAACACAAGGGAGAGCTTGGCTAATGGTCTTGTGTTCATTGTCTTTTCGTTGAATGGAGTTCACAGCTGCATGTGAAACCTTTGTTTACAAGGAAGAAGTGTTCTTTTGAGAATCTGCGTGGCTGTCAAAATGGCTGGGGGCAGTACCTTCTAACTCTCTCCAGGTCTAATGTGTCCATGCTACAACCCTGTTCAGGAACCACTCTTTTTTTGCACATGGCAAACATTGCTCAACCAAACAGAAAATTCAATAAATATACTGCCCACTTCTAACATATGGACCGAAGGCCAAAATGACAAGAGCATGTGAAAAGCTTCCCCATCACTGTTCCATTGCAGACCATCAAGAGCTCAAAAAACACAGATAATTCACTGTCTACTTAGTGCCACAGGAAGGACATGCCAGTCTTATAGCTGAGTTGAAGAATAGCACATGTCTCTTCAGAGCTATAGCCCCTCTGAATGAGCCTCTACAGTTAGTAAGCTGAGAGAGAGGGGAGAAAGAAAACAAGAAGACGACAGAGGACAGAGGAGATAAAGGAGAGACAGATAAAACATTTAGAGAATGATGGAAGCATTCAGAGACAGATGGTAGAAGACAGAAAGCAAGACAGCCAGAAAGATAATGGACACAGGGATATGGGAAATGTTTTGATTTTGTTTGAAAATATAGATTATGAAAAAAGAGGAATGAAACATTTTTTTTTCCTTGCAAAATGCTTCATAGAGAAAAGAGGAGGATAGAAAGGGAGAGAAGAAAGGAGAGAGAGAATGTGCTTGGGGACATCCTCAAACACCGATGATATGATTTGCAGAGAGGAGAACAACGAAAAGACGAGGAAGGGAGAGAGAAAAGGGGTCAGAGCAAGAGACCTTGAACAAGTGAACGAGGCCAGAGAGAGAGAGAGGGAGAGAGACAGAGATGGAGAGAGAGAGAGAGGGAGGGAGAGAGAGGGGGAGGGAGGGAGGTAGAGAGAGCTCTGTGCCCCCTTCAGGCTGTCAGGAAGAATAAAGGCCACAGAGTGAGACCCAGAAAACGGGAAGCTGATCCTCAGCTGTGCTGTTGGGGAACTGTTTCATCAGCGCTCAAGTGTGCCTGTGCACCCTCATTTGCTGTCCCCCAAAGACCCCCAGCCAAAGTCCAGTGGGACCCACAAGGATGGTAGTGATGCAAACAGATCTTAAAAAGAGGGATCCTGGGAGTGTGCTTTCTTTTTGCATGTGGATGTGCAGCACTCAAGCATGTTATTTTTCTGTCTTCTCTCTGTCAGCTTCTGACACTCCTTATCTGACACCACTAGAGATCCTCTTTTGGACTGTATGCAGCATGCATGCGAGAGACACTGCACTGAATTCTCACTCTTCCTCTCCTCTCCTCTCCTCTCCTCCACTCCACCCCACCTCTTCCTCACCTCTTCTCTCTCTCCTTTTGCTGTTCTGTCATTTTCTCAGGGAGGTTAAGCTTTCTGTCGTCTCCCATCTCACCAACACCATAGTGGATCAGATTCTGCAGGAACTCTACACCACTCACAAAACACTGGTACAGGCCTGACCTCCTTCTGTCTGACTGTATCCTTGTCTGTCTGTCCGTCCGCCAGCACAATGTTACTCTATCTCTAACACTGCTTACTGTCAATAACCTTAAGGTTTTGGTTTTAAAAGAACAAATACGATGGTTGGCCAACCCTAAGGATCAGGTGACTAGATATTAATTCTAAAAATCGATCACTTTAGAACAAATCATTTAATCTACCTTTGCTACTAACAGATGCACAGTCTCATTAATCTATAAGTAAGGTTAAACCTATTAGTATGGTATGTTTAATTTATATTACTTTACATGAAGGTATACCAGCATATCAGTTTTCCTTGAAGAAGCTATTTGCAGACTATACTATAGGACTTGTATTGATTGCATGGGTCCAGTTGTGATGAGGTTCTTCCATTAACTTGCATTGTTTGGCAATGAGGTATAAATTGAAACAAAAATACAAAATACAGAGATGGGAGCTTCCAAATGTACCAAATCCTCTCATCCTTTTCTAATGGCATTGGTGACCTCAAACAACAGGCCTTTGGTTGGAAGTTCTCCAGACTATTGCTTTAACCTGACTGTCTGTCTTGTGTCTCTCACTTTGGCCTCAGCTACAGCAGGTGTCCCAGGTGAGACGTCTGGAGGATAGGGGACGATCCGGCGAGCTACGAGACACACAGACACACTAGACATAGCAGAAGAGGACCTGGCTATTGGCATTGTGAGTCAAATAAGGACTGAAGAGAAGAAAACAGATGTAGTGGAAGTGTGACAAAAGGAAGGACAGAGAAGGGCACACTGTACAAATGCTTATACAGTATTCCCCTTTTTCTCCTGTCTCGGACTGACAAATACACACACACACACATGCACACATACACCCGCAACTATTCTTATTCCTTTCTTTCTTTTTTCTATCTCTCTCTCTCTCTCTTACACACACACACACACAGATACACACACACAGAGAAAGAAATCGAAGTAGCAGAGCCAAATAACAACAGATTTAGTGTTGTTTGTTCTCCTGGGAGGGAGGGAGAGAGAGAGAAGGAAAGAGGGAGAGAGAGCAAGCAAGAGAGGGAGATTGTGGTACTGCGCATTTTTTACACCTTAAGGAAAATTGAATTCTTCCTCCTGCTGATTCTCCATTATGTGTGCCACTGTCACGATTTCTCTTTTTTTTTTCATTCTGCCTTTTATTTACTTAGGCTTTTTTTCACTCTCTTCCTCCCCCTCTCTCACCAGGACACCATCGCCATCAAGAAGCGCAGCTCTCGCACCAGACGGATCCGGCCTGTGTCCACCAGATTGAGTGAGTTCACCAGAGCTGCAGCTTGGACTTAGTGATTTGTGCTAATGAATTATGCATGCCTATTAATTATTTATCACAAAATGGTGACAAAAGGGGAACTTCTATCCAACTTGTTTCAGTTCACCTCATTAGCCATGCACGACACAAAATCTCAAAATCCATTCACCTGTCTTCTTATCTCTCTCTCTCTCTATCCATACTCTCTTTTCCCCTCTTTTTCTCCCTCCTCCTCTGCATCTCTCTTTCTGTCTTCATTCCTCTCTTCCTCTTTATCTATTCTATCTATTTCTCCCTCTTAACTCCCTTGTTTCTCTTCCACTGTCTTTGTACCTACCCCCCTTTCTTTCTCTCTCTCTCTTTCTCTCTCTACTTTTGCAGCAGGTCTAGGTGATGACCTCACCGCCTCCCCCATCATCTGTGGCCCTCCTCCCACTGCCAATCTCCCCCGCTCAGCTTCCTGGGAGGGGCTCTCCACCTTGCCTACCCAGGGTGCACCTCTGCGTCATGTCACGCATGTCAGACCTCGTCCCCCACGGCGACACAGGACTGGCTACACCCCTCCAGACACTGTAAGCAATCCTGTGTCCTTTCAGTGCACAAACAGGTGTTAGGCTGTGCTAGGCCCACGATTATTATTTTAGCATCATCAATTATTTATCTGGCTCAGCGTTGCACAGCTGGACAAGGGAGAGTTGAACAAAAGAGAGTCAAGGAATGAAAAATTGTTTCTGAAACTTGAGCTTGAACCTTGTTGTTAGCTTGGGTCCTCTCAGCCCCAGAGATTTATTGTGTAATAATGTTAACTTGTGTCTTTCATAAGAATCAGAGAGAAATAAATGCACTAGGTTTGTACTAGAGATACTGTACGTCTGATAGATTCATTTTCTCATCCCCATCCACTGACAGCTAGCCAGCTGGATGTAATCTATGAGAATATTAGCTTACAACATATAAAGCACTCTCACTACAGCCCTTGGGAAAGTTCTCAGAAGATGTCAAATCGACTTATTTTTCCTGCGCTAACTCTGTCAGCTGTGACTCACATGCTAAACCTATTTCCCAAAACCTCATTGCCCTGGAGCTCTGCTGATGCTCTCATCTTAGCAATCATGAGGGTTCTGTGTTGTCAGATTGTTTCCCTAGCCTCTTCCAAACACAGAGCTGTAGTGTTCTGGTTTCCAGACGGATAACTGCTATGAAGAAATCTGGGACTAATTGTGACTAATCTACATCACGAACATCAGCGGTATTAAAACACTGTGATCATGACGATGTTCGTGATGAATGATTCTAGTAATGATGATTTTTATAATTGTAGGAACATTGAAGAATCCCTTTACAGTTCCTGTGTTCCCTTTTCTGATGAAACCCTACTGTAATGTTCTCTCCCTTTCTCTCCATCTCTCTTTCTGTCTCTCCCTTTCTCTTTCATTCATGCTCAGCACTGTGCTGAGAACGGAGGAGTGAACCTTCTGGACGATGGCCTCCCTGACTTTTACACCAAGAGGGTTCTGCCAGACAGGTACGGGAATACTAGAAGTGCAGCAAACCTGTGGGAAAAGAAGCCATTCATCGAACATGTGAAGATTTTAAATCATTGCTCTGATGACCTAAAACATTGAAAAAACTCATGGAAAAAAAACAGTCCAGAACATATTGTCATTAACAAAACATTTAAGTTAAAGCATTACCTGATACCAGTGATACAGTAGACACAGTTTTTAAATACTAATGGTATTCTTTTTGTAAACAGTGCCACCATGCTATCATGACCCCATGGTTTAACTGGTTGTGAGCATATTTATATGAAGAGTTCATGGCTCTTGCCAGCTAATTAACCAAACAATTAACCTGTGTGTCTCCCACAGTCAGCTGGGGTCTCATCACCAGGCCCAGGCTCTGAGGAAACAGAAGAGGCGGAGCGTCCTGTCAATCTTTGGTTTCCGTAAGAACCGCCACTCCACCATCTGCTACCAGGAGGCGGAGTCAGCAGGACAGGCAGGGGCCTGTGGAGAGGAGTGCCGAACAAAGTAAATCACACACTTTAATCACATCTGTCAATAACACATTAATCAATCAGAACTGTCGATCACGCCGGTCAATCATATCCTTCAGTCTTATCCATCTTATCAGTCACATACTCATCAATCACACGATACATAGCATAGCAACATGCCCTGTTAATCACACCCATCACTCTCACCCTGTCACTCACATCCACCAATCACACCCATCACTTACACCTGTACATGTACCAATCGCACCCATCACTCACACCCATCACTAACATCTACCAGTCACACCTCCCAGCATAGCACAACGCAACCCAGCACAGCATCACATCCGTTAATCCGTCAATCACAAAGCACATATCAATCATTCATAGGTGCCATACAGAAGGAACATTCTCCCAGCCACAGTTTTGTGTTATGGCAGTGTGTACTCCAGGCATGCTTCACTTTCTGCTGGTTCAAACATGATTTAGCACTCAAGCTGAACTCTGTGTGGTCTAATTTGTATGACACGATGTGCAATGCAATGCAATGTGTCAGTACCAATCTGAGCATATAACTGCTAATTTACTGAACTGGGTGAAACATTTTGCTAATTTCTTTTTGTCCAACACCACACTAGACACAAGCACTGCTGGGCAGGGCACAGATGAGGAACTTCCCAGTATGTGTTCATAGAAGTGACACCAGTATTTACACTTATCTTGTCAGACTGAGGTGTGTTTTCTGCAGTTCAGTGTGTGCGGTCACAAAAGACTGGGTCATGTTAAGAGTTTACATTTGCATACATATGCCAGAGCCTTAGTTATATCAACCCAGTGAATTTGCACAGTCACAAATGCTGCCTCTAGCCAAATTGCAGGAAGTGCTTTACCTCCTGAGTGGCTTTGACATTTATCAGTGTGTATCATTCTTGTTCCCTTTTCTTTCCTACATAATTTTTGTTCTCTCTCTTTCCATCTGTCGCTCTCTCACTCTCTTGCTTTGTGATGGTGTGTGTTTCAAGGTAAAGGATAATTGAATCAAGGTCTTTGGAGTGAAATCTTACCCCCCTCTCCTTTATGTTTTTGTCCTGAAGGGACTGCAGTTTATTTTTGTTAGTAGGTGGCATTTAGGTTCATTTAGGTTCATTTGGTCCATTAGTAAATGTGTGTGTTGGCTTTTAAGGATGATTGAATTCCACCCCATAATTTTCTATCCCTTTCTTTCTTTCTTTCTTTCTTTCTTTCTTTCTTTCTTTCTTTCTTTCTTCCTCTCTCTCTCTCCCTCCCTCTCTCCCTCTCTCTCTTTCTCAAATTACAGTCTATCCACGGAGAACGTGTACTCGACGGTGCAGTTCCCCAGCGAGGGTGAACGGGCGGTGGAGGTGAGCAGCGACCGCCCCCAACGGCGGCTGGAGAGGCAGGGCTCCCAGAGGAGCACGCCCCAGACCACACGACCCCACCATGGCATCGCCCTTCCGGGCCTAAGGGGCGGCCCAGCCTGCCTCTCGCAGAAACAGGTGGGGGGCTCCCTGACCTCAGGTCAAAGGTCAAAAAAATCTCAAATGTTGTCATAGACATTCAGACTTAACTTTACAATGTCTTTGGCAAAAGCATGCAACAATAAAGCTACGTAGAGTGTAGAGAATCTTGTGTTGTCTGTGTTGGTCCTAGTCTCACTGGTTATTAATTAGACCCAAATTCATCTCATGAAAATAGTCTCCTTAGGTCCTTTGGAGACTGTTTTAAGTCATTTCATCCTAATGGGGGAAAACGTTGAGATTATTGTGATACCTCTGGGCCAGCTTTTAACCACTCACCACTAATATGAGAGTGCTTTCAGACTTACTTAATACTATACCACTACACGAGCTGATTCATTTTCAAATCTCACTGGTAGCAGGGACACAGTGTCTTTGCCCTTGATGAATAGGCTTGCTTACACATGCTTTCTCAAGTCTTTTATGTTTGATAGAGTTGCTACTGTTTGTTTTGCTTCTAGTTTTATTTTTGCCATTATTTAAAACAAACAGCCCCACTGGTCTGTCTCTCAAAGAGGCTGATTTTGTTCAAAAGTTTTCATCATGACTGGATTTTATGTTTTTTTTCATACTGTGGCTGCTTTTGTCTCCTTTGATGTATTGGTGTAAATTTTTATGGTAAATATCATTAGGTCAAGAAAAGTTATGAGGATGAGTGCATAAAAACCAACTGCTGTTATCCTGCACACAGCACTTTCTCTATGCCGTGTTGGAATCCAAACAGCTTTTATCAATAAATATTTCTGGGGAACCTTGCTAATAAGTGTGAGCATATTTAGATAAGTCAAATAGACTTGTAGTGTATGTGAAGGTCATCTGTTTCACACATCCTATTAAACAAATTAATTATACAACCTGTAGACCTGTGCACATAACAACCTGCATTGTTCTTTTGCCTCTAGCAAAAGTTTGCAAATAAAATAAAATAAAGGTCAAATAAACTTAGAACAGACTGTAACTATTCACATATCTTCAACAAAAGGCTTCCAGTAGTTTAACAGACCTGTGGCAGCCTCAAGTGTATTTTCTGCAAGGAACGATGAAGGGAATGTCACTGTGTGTTTGATGTTGAGAGTTTCCTCCTCCATCTCTCTTTCTCTCTCACTCTCTTTCTTTCTGTCGTTCATCTCCAGTCTTCAGACACAGAAAGTGACACGCACAGCTCTGTGGAAACAGGCGCGCACACAGACACGCAGAGCGTGGAGAGAGACAACTTCGACAGTGATGGGCCTCCTCCGGGCGTTCGTGACGAATCGCGGGCCGAGAGAGGGAAGATAGTGGGCATCAACAGCCGAGGAGAAGAGGAGGAGGAAGAGGAAGAGCAGGACTATGAGGAAGACCCCAGTTCTCCCAGCACTTTGAAAGGAAAACGGATGGAGCTAGCAAAGGGAGTGGAGGAAGGAAAGAAAAATGAGAATGAGGAAAAGGAGGAGAACGAGGTGGATGAGGAGGGGGAGAGGCAGAGGCCTGTGCCACCCCCTCAGAGCAGCAAGCCCAGCCTGGCCAGAATGAGACAGCGGCATCTGCAGGAAAGCTCTGGTACTGCAGCACTTTTGCCACTGCACCACCACAGCACACAAAGCAACACAGGGACGGGGGAGGTGGGGAAGAGGAGCGGGGTGGTGTGAGGGAGGGTGGCAGAGTGGTTGTTGTAGTGCATTAGTATTGGCAGTGGCAAAGATTTCTGATTCCAAAGTTAAAGCAAAGTTGTGGGACTGCGGCATTCTCAGCGAAGGCAGAACCAGGCTGAAAAACAGTGCCCTGCAGTTGTGACAGACACACTAAACTAATCACATCAGCCACCTTAAATCCAAAGAACCAAAAAGAATATAGAATATAGAAAAAATATAGAAAATGGTTGAGGAGGATAACAGCTGTTTAATATTTCATCAGTATTTGTTCCAGTTTGAGCTCCAGTATTAATGTTTTGTCAGTATTAGTGTGCTGGGATATCCAGTTGATCCAACTGATTGTTTTTTAAAAGCTCTAGTCCTGTTGGTTTTGCACCAGGAGGGTTACACTGTGATATCCAATCCACACAAGGAGAGTGAAGCACTCAATTGTTTAAAGAATTTAAAAAAGTCTACACTCCTACAAGTAAAACTACTCACATACACACATACATGCACACACGTACACACGTACACACACACACACACAAAAGTCTGGTTTGGAGCTAAGAGTCATGCCCAGGGAAGCGTTGGAGGGGCCATATTGATTGTTCTGAGAGGCGGCCCATGTTATCGGTTAGCAGCGCTGTCTGGCTTTAATAAGATTAAATGAATCAGTGAGGAGCCTGTGCCTGAGGCACAGGGGCTCTTTTGCTTTGTGTGTGTGTGTGTGTGTGTGTTTGCCCTGCCTGATGTGATGACACAGGCATTCTGCTGCCCCCAGATGCTGTGGAAGAGAGGAAGGGGATTGGCACAAACTAAAGCTGTTGCTCGTGGCTAAAGCTAAGCTTGTTTACCTGTGCAGAGCCTTCAATCGAGGAGACGGCAGGAGAGGAGGACGTGGGGGAGGAGAGGAATGGTGATGGCACACAGAAGGATCAAAACATTGAGGGGCTGCATTCTCCCGACTCTGAAAAGGTGTGTGTGTGTGCGTGTGTGTGTGTGTGTGCGCATGCGTGTGTGTGTGTGTGTGCGCATGCGCGTGTGTGTGTGTGTGTGCGTGTGTGTGTGTGCGCGTGCATGTGCGCGTGTGTGTGCGCGTACATGTGCGTGTGTGCGTGTGTGTGTGTGTGTGCGTGTGTGTGTGTGTATGTGTACGCACATGCACGCATGTGTGCACGTGTTCCTGCCCAAGTATCTGTCTATGAATAAGTGTAAGTATGAGTGTATGAGTGCCACCTCTTTATTAAACTTTAAACAAAACAATGTTAATACTACCAGCCAAGGACTGAAGGACCAGAAAAAAGAAAAAACAGCTGTCATGTCAGCTGTGTGAGGCTTGTTTAGATTCATTTCACGATGCATTTCTACTTCCTGTCTTCCATGGTCTCTTCAGGCAGGTAAAGAGCAGACAATCACAGTCAGAGGGTCACCTAAGGATAGCCCCTCTGTCTCACCCTCCAAAGAGAGAGCCAATCTGAGGGCAGGACGCCCTCCTGTGCCTCCCGCCTCTTCAAAGCCTGTGCTTCACCATTCGTTTGACACTGCTGTCAATCAGGGTATGATAAGCTATATTCAAATCATTAAAGGACAGGGAGGTGCTACCGCAACAACTGAAAATTCTCGGAACAGAGGCATTAGTCAAAATGTTAATCAGAAAACAAGGCTTTAAGTGTAGAAAAAGCCAAACCTGTCCTTTAAGAACATATTCTTATTTGCAGTGTTTTTTTCTTCAATTAGAATAAGAGAAATAAACAAAA
>PYXC01002106.1:1762500-1827500 GCA_015244755.2 Tenualosa ilisha
GAGTGCTTGGTTAGAAAGAGGGAGAGGGATGCAGAGGAAAAGAAGGAAAGAATGAGACTGGGGAAGAGAGGAGAGACGTGAGGAAAGACCAAGAACTTTTGTCTGAAAGATAAAAAGAAATGTAGAGTGAGAAATAGAGGAATGAGAGAAAGGAATGGAAGAGAGAGAGGGAGAGAGCGAGAGAGAATGAGAGAGAGAAAGAGAGCACAGAAGAGGACTGCTAGAGAGGTGATTTAGCTCTGTGTAAACAGCCCAATAAATGTAGCTACATTCTGTTCTAGTGGGAGCACTCTAACTCTCTAATTCTTATTTATACTCCTTTTGCCTCTCTCTCTCAGCCTCTCACACTCTCAGACAGCTGAACCAACACAGGCCCATAGTCAGCTGTCTGCTTATCAGACCGCAGTCTTAAATCAGACCCTCTTATAACTGACTCTCTCTCTCTCTCTCTCTTTTTCTTTCTTTCTTCTCATACACACACTCTCTCTTGCCCCTATTCTATCTGGATCCTTTATTTGTTCTTTCCTCTTCCCTGCTTATGGTGTCCTGTGCGTCTCTCTCTCTCTCTCTCTCTCTCTCGCTTGTCACATTTTTTTCTTTTGTCAACAGACAATCTTTTGACACTGAAACTATAAGCTTTGGTGTTTTTGCTTTTTACGGTGATCATGATCTGTAAATATGAAACAAAACAATCAATTTTTGCACAAGTCAAAGTGAAGAACATTGCTCTGCATTTTATGTTGGTTTTTGCATATCGATATATTGCATACATTTTGCATCAGTATTGCATATGTTATCAGGAAGCTCTTGTGTGATAATGTTCATGATGTTCATTTTGTTATCAATAATATTGTTATTACATTATTTCATGGTTGCCACTTGTCAAAGAAACCTTAAACAATCAAAGTTGTGCGAGATCAAAATGAGCTTTATTTTTTGAAGATGTGAATATGACGACTGAATAAAGTTTGGGCCTTTAGCAAGATGTCCTCTTTGAATCTCTCTCTCTCTCGCTCACTGTGTATATGTGTTTAAAATAATACAAGCTATGTGGACTTCACCAGCAGGGGGTGCCACAGAGCTAGACAGTTTTCCTCACTTCAACAGTAAAGGCCGATTTTCACAAGACGCTGGGATGGCTTTGCCTGTTTGAAATCAGTTCCGTTCATTTGATCCTAGTTTCTTAATGCGTAGATTAATCTGTAGATTTGGTAGGACTATATCAGCAGTGCGCTTGGGTCTTGTACTTGGACTAAGTAATCTATTTATGATGCCTCTGTCCCCAAAAAGGATACACAGTTGACAGTACACACAAGTGATACCCATACCTTATATTAAATTCTATTCAGTTACAATCTGTTAACAGGTGTTAGAGATACCTCTGAAGTAGACAGCATTGTGCATGTATACGTAGATGCATGAAGGACACCATGTACACGTACACGCATGAAGGACTATTTTTACAGATGGTGATTATTTCATTGTTTTTATCATTGTAATGCATTGGCCGGAGTTGGCTGTGTTTCTATAAAAGCCCACTACAGATTATATAAGAAAATGGCATACATATTTTGTTCAGCATTAGGATTCTATTGACATTACTGCTGGGCGATTAAGTTAAGTACTATCGTTCAGAATAAAAGGCCATAAATAATTGTTATGTACGGATTTAACAACTGGGGGGAAATAAGACGGTTCTTTGCACATCATTCAGTCTCCTGCCTCGAAGCATGCACTATCTAATATGACAGGGCAGTATAGCTTTGGGTGACTTATTTGCCGTTTAAACAGCCCCCATTAATTCAACGGTTAATTAATTGGGTCTTTTCGTAGAGCCCACACGCAAGCTAACAGACACACAAACGCGCACGCGTGCCTGGTGAACTAAGTGATGTTTTCTGATGCTGTAAGATGTTGATTAATTCATGAGCTGCGCCACCATGCACATTCAGTAACTGCACCAATCACATTCATTAGTTAGGGGATGAATCTTTCAACACACACACGCACACACACTCGTGAAGTGTGAGTAACGCTGACAGATGGGAGTAATGACGAGGAGTTGGCCGTAAACAGCTAAAAAAAATGGTGATCGAGTTTATGAGCCGGAGTTCCACAGACTTGCGGCCGCTGTCTAGATACCACTGTGGGGCCCTGTAAGGTCCCCTCCTCCACGGTTAGTCTACCACAACTGATTTTCACTGATGTAATAAACTAGGATAAGTTCGTGCTGCTGGCATTTAGCAAACCAACATATTCTTCGAATATTATTACACCCGCCGATTGCGTAGCTGGCGCGGCAGACATATAGGTGTTCCTCTAGTTCCCTTCCCGCTTTTTTCTTTTTTTTCCAATGGTTTTTGGTCGTCCGAAGCACCTCAGCACCAGGCACTGTGAAACTCATTGGGCATGTAGATCCAGATGAGTTTTGACGCCAAGCCTGGCCGGGCGCTCGCTCCCTGCTGTGTCCTCATCCGCCCCCAGAGCATGAAGTGGTCCGACACAGTTTTGGGGGAATAACTCGGGAACCGAATCACCTGAACCAACGAAGTTTGGGTGGTACATAGGTCACAATGCATCAAACAAGCCCTCACATACCCACTGCCAGACAAAAAATGTCTCAGCTATTCCCAGGCCACACTGAAACACCGGTGGGCATGTAGCCCTATTAGGGCCATAGCAGGGAGTAAAGTTCCCCAGAGACAGTCCCCCCTCAATGAGCTGCACTCAAGTAAACAGTTTTCGCGGAATAACTCCATAACCGTAGCACCACGGCAAACACAATTTTAGTGGAGGATAAGTCTCAATGAGCTACATGAAGACAGCCATCAACCTCCCATATGTGGCGTAGGCCACCTGTTGACAGACAAAAATAGCAATATGTTCGAGCAATTACCATCCGTCATTCTCTTGACTACGAAACACTGGGTCACTTAAAACTCACTGGGTATCAGGGGCGCCGCCGGGGTGGGTTAGGATGCTTCCAAGGGCCTGGAACTGATAGGGGGTCCTAGAGAACATTTTAATATATTTTAATATTATAATCAATGTTTGGGAGGCCCAAAATAATTTCCTGTCATAGGGCCCAAAATTTCTTGCGGCGCTGGTGCTGGGCATACAACTGCAGTAGGCTCACATGATATTTTGGTCCCCAGAGACAGCTTCTCTCCTGTGCTGGTACCCCTGCAAGAGCTGTAATGCTTTGACCAACTAAATTTTATTGGCACATAGGTCTCAAGGAGACATGTCCAATGAGCCTTCAACCATCCTTGTTTATTGTAGCGCCACCTATTGAGAAACAAACAAAAAAAAAACTGTCAAATGGCAAATGTTTTTTTTGGAAGCAAATGTCTATGGTTTCTGTCTACGGTTTCATAGACACATGGGGCTAATGAAACCTGGTGAGCATGTAGCCCTGCTATGCTTATAGTAGATATAGTATAGTAGCTATTTTGGTCTCAAGGGATATCTTCACCCCTTTTGCTTGATTACACAAACCATTATGTTAAAGATGGAATTCATGAATAAAACAATTCAGACTGTGAACATGTGTGAACTATGTATGTGTATTGACATGTATGTATAACTCAGTGGGGCAAACCTGTAAGACTTGCGGTTCAGAAGATATGTCAGCAGCATGAATGGACATTCATTTTCTTCAAATGGCACATGCAGCAATGTGTGGCAGTACATCTAGTTTGCCTTAGTTACACACCTCTGGTACAGAAACAGGAATCCCAGGAGATTTGTTATCCACGTCTTAGGCCGAGGAATTAATACTGCAGGGATGAAACAGGTAGCCACACTACTATCTGGAGCCAGATTAGCGAACATCAATTAGGAGTAGGGAGGAAGCCAGGGGGTGGGGACAGGCCCCCAGAGTTATATGTACACACAATTAACTAGACAGAGAGAGAGAGAACAAGATTGAGGACTATGGTGTGTTAGTGCATATTTGAGTGAATTTGAGACAGTAAGTGAAGGAGGGGCTGGCTTTATACAGGGAGGCAGGTGTGCATGCTCTCCTACCATCTCTGTCTCTTTCTGTGTCTCTTTGAGTCTGTTTGGAAGTTTGGAAGACTGGCTGTCTCTGCTGGACTCAGTTGGATCCACTCTAGACGCCTAGATTTCTCTCCTGCCTGCTGAAGTAATAATTTTTCTCATGTTTGATGTCTGTTGATTATTTATGTTTTTAGTAGGGTTTAAAAAACTGTTTTATTAATTATGTTTTAATTATTTCAGTTTTATTAGTACTGTTTAAAGTATTGCATGTGATGAGTAAGTGGAAGGGTTTTTAGCTGGATTTCAGATGTCCAAAACGATTTCTCTATGATCTCTATGATCAATGGATTAATCTGGATTAATAAATGGACAGTCAGCTATGACAACTGAAGCCAGCACCACTCATTGATTATCATTCTCAGTTTGACAGTGTTTGAAAATGTTTGACACTAATTGCTTGAATAGAAATACAATCCCATCAGTCTGTATTTGTCCTCTCATTTTAGTCTTCTTTAGTCTTCTCTCTTCTGGCTGTAACCAAGTTCCCTCCTTGCTGCAACATTTCCTTAATTTGTCTCTGAATCATGTTTTTCTATTTATGGGGTGTTTCTCTTAGACGCCTTACCACTGTTGTAACACTTAGCTTGACAAGCTGTGAATGAATTTCTGGCTTCAGAACCCCTGTCTGTGCAAGTGAGTGTGTGTGTGTGAGAGAGAGAGAGATTGTGTGTAAGTGTGCCGTGTGTGTGTGTGTGTGTGCGTGTGTGTGCATTTGTAGCTTGAACTCTTGTAAGTGTGGTCGGTTGGACGTATGCACGTAAGAATGTATAGATCATAGTGGTCTGGCCATTGCTTGTGGCACTAATGCACTTTTGCTGGTGTCCTGTACCCTGGCAGACCCCCGTGGGGCTCACTCCTAATGACTGACATTGCTTTATAATTCAGTAGAGTGGCTGCACTGGCCTAAGACATAGTCCTTTCTGCCCTCGCTCTCCAGACACTAAAGTCCCCAGACACTCAGGGAGTGCAGGCAGCTCAGACCCTTATGACTCATTGGAGGTGACATCAAATGTGCTTTTAGGGTTTTGAACGCATGCGTATGTGGGTGTGTGTATGTGTGTGTGTGTGTGTTTGTGTGTGTGTCTGGCTCTGGATATGGGTGGAATGGAGGGTTGATGTGCTATGCATCCCTAATGCAGGTAGTCAAATAAATAAGCTATATTAAACTGAAAACACATAAGGATAAGGGACTTGTATTTACAGAATAGATTATCTGGCAGCATCAGCTTTTCATGAAACTTCTTCTTTTCATGAATCTTATCTTAATCATGAATCTTATTTGGCTATTTTGTTTCTTCACTCCCACTCTCTCGTGTCATTTAATAGCGACGTTATCTCATCCGACCTTTGACCTCTACCCTCTGTGACCCGATCACCCTCTGCATTGCGCCTCTTTTCCTGATCTTGGGCCATGCCTGCCATAGTCAACCTGCTCTTCCACACGGTCTCTGCCAACACCACCATCTCCTTCTCGCTGGTGTTGCCTCTGGTCAGCGTGCTGTCCCTGCTGGTCGGCGTGGGCGGCCACCTGCTCATGTGGCTGGTGCTGATTCGCAACCCGCGGCGCCGCTCCAAGCCCAGCTCCGTGCTGCTGCTCAACCTGAGCCTGGCCGATCTAGGCGCGCTCCTGACGCTGCCCTGCGTGCTGCTGAGCGCCAGCTCTCAGGACTGGCAGCTGGGTGGTGGCATCTGCATGCTGCTGGGCTTCATGACGTCGCTGACGGCTGGCGTGGATGTCTTCAGCCTGGCGGCGCTCTCCGTGCTCCGCTACCGCATCGTGGCGCCGCACACGCGCCCCAGCGTGCGCCCCACACAAGTGTGAGTGACTGCTTTAGAGACACACACTGGAAAGCCCAAAAAACCACACACACACTCATGCCAAAGATCATTGAATACTGACCAAGATAGAGCAACATAATACATTACAATGGGAGCAAACGTGAATACTTCCAGTCTGCATAAGTGGGAGTGTCACATAACAACACAAAATAAACTTTTTAATGATCTCCTGCATCAGTGTTCCCCACCCCACCACGCACCCCCCCCCCCCAAAAAAAAAAAAAATTGGTCCTCTCACTCCGCTTTTACCTGTGTATATATCATGTTCATAGTGCAGCAGTGCACAAGTGTTTTTCTTTGGTAAAAATAAATCTAAAAACTAAAACTTGAAACTAAATATCCAATATGGTCATAGCAATCCTATGGTAACTGCTGATTCCATTTGAGTGTTATATCTGGATACTACTAAATAGATCAGTAGTAGTAACATGTGCATCCCCCTAATGAGATTATGGGGCAGAAAGACTGGACACAACTAAAGGAACGAGATGTCAGCACACTGCTTTATCTCCTATAGATTTGATATGCAACATTTCTTCCTCAGGCAAATGAGACAAAAAGGCCATATGACTGAGGAAGACGCAGTAGGGCATCTTGTTCCTTTAGTTGTGTACTTCTAGATAGATAACACTGTTACATGTCTAATAACTAGTAGCTCATGTATGTGAAGGAAGGAACATTTCCTCTGACAACCCTTTAATTCTCAATGTTTAGTCATTTATATTTTATAGGCCTCATGTGTAAGACTCAGACGGACTCATGACAACCTGACACATTAATGATTAAAAAGGCGTAAATATGTCATGACTGCTAAAATTATAAAACATTTCTTTTTTCCCCTCCTTATCCCTCCATTCTTGCTCCTCCAGGGCAGGCACGGTGGCCGTCATCTGGCTCGTCGCAGTCACTATGGCACTGCCCAAGGTGACGTACATTCACTTTGATAGTGGCTGCACGTGGTCGGTGGGCCACGACCAGTGGCTGGGCTTTCTGGTGCCAGCATTTCTGGTCTACTACATGGCACCACTGCTGTGCATCGCGGTGAACTGCGGCCTGATCATCACGCACCTGCAACGCTGCCGTGGCACGCTGGCCGCCGACCGGCGCAACAAGAAGGCCACTGCACTGCTGCTAGGGTCTACCCTGGTGTTTGCCATCAGCTGGTTGCCCTACTACATACTGGAGTTTGTCAACGTGGCCTCGCCATTGGGCAGCTCTCTGGTCTGGCCAAAAGTCACCAGCAGCCCACCATCACCTCTGGCGCAACAGATCAGCACTTCGCCGGGTAACACAGAGGGTGTGCCTATGATAACAATGGTGCCACCGCTGAACACGAATGCGGAGGTATCGCTGCTCTGGGAGGTGGCATCGCTCAGCGCTATCTTACTTATCTGCCTGGCGCCCTGCTGGAACCCGCCACTGTACTTCCTGTTGTCACGTCCCGCCCTCCGGCAGCTGCGTGCACTGCTGCCTGCCATGCCTGAGCGCTGGAAGTTCACGACCCTGTGCCGCCGTGTGGCCCCAGGCCCGCCTCCCCAGCTGCCTCCTACACCACCACCCGTCTCCTACCTGGTCGCACACACTCTGCCCGCTAGGCTGACACAGTGATTGTGTGTGTATGCTAAAGAGTAAACACAAAAACACAGACACACATACACTTTGATACACACACATACACATGTTCTGACATTAACAAACATACACACAAATACTTAGCATAGTCACTAACTGACATATAAACACACACAGAGAGAAACACACAAACACATACACAAATTGTCGCATGTACACTTATTGGCACACAACCACTCACACACACCACTTTTTCAGAAATTTACCATTTCAGACTAGTACCAGGTGACACCAAAGGCAGGTGGGTCTGATAGACGTGTCCTGAGACCATCTCCCTAGTGAAAAAAGATGAGTTGCTTAGTAACACTGGCAGTTAAGCCAAGAATGTAAAACGGAGTACTCGTGTTTTTATGACACAGCATTTCATTTACAGTGTTCCAGCAAGCCAGCTGCCCAGTAATTCTCGTTCTCTCGCCACCCCCCCCCCCCAACTCTCTTTCCCCCTCTGCTTTTCTCTCTCTTTCTCACTTGCATCCACTCTCTCAGATGAGTACACGCATCCTCTCTTTTTCTTTTTCACTCTGTCTTTTTCCTCTCTTCTGCAAACATGCATACACACACACACACACACTACAGTAAAGATACACACTCTACACAAACCCCCAATCGGTTTGGGTCTACAATATTGCTCCCAGCTACAGCTGAGATATTTATTTGTTTAGCGCTTTAAAGTTTATGGTGGTGTGTGTGTGTGTGTGTGTGTGTGTGTTTGTGTCCCAGCAGAATGAGTGTGCCTGTGATGTGACAGCACATCCTGGTCTCATTGGCCTGGATGGATGATCTCTGGCCGTAGGCTGTTATGACACGGCTCCCTCCACGCACCATCACGCCTGCCATAGGGTCACAGCTGGTGGAAGAGGAGGTTTGGGCAACAGCCTGGCAGCCTTGAGACACCATTTCTCCCGACTTTCTTTACCTAAAACACATATTTATGGTTATGATTGTCACTGTGTTGTATGTTTTTTCTTTTCTACTTGTACACAGAATACTTTATTTGTCTGCTTTTGTAGCGAACATAACACTGTTTAGTTGCATAATAGTCCAGTCTTTAGGGCAAGGTCAGTTGCTTGATTGTGGAATGCAGTAAACCGTGAAAGAGCAATGTTTCTTTACTCATTAAAACTGAAGGAGATGCTTACAAAAGTCATGCAAAGGGTTTAGCAAATTACAGCAAATCCTACCACTGATGCTATATGAAGCAAAAAAATAAATGTGATGTTTCAGCACATATCCCTGCTGTGGCCTGATTATTTATTCATAACATTGATAGGACATGAAATTGCTTTCATTAAGACACATTATCATATATTAGTCTTTTGTACCCTCACAATTACAATCTAATTAGGTCGCTGTAATATTCTGGTCATCCAAGAGAAAGGCAGTTGGTGTCAGCGAACCATTCATTTTGGTTGACTGTGGGAGTGCTGATTTGTCATTGACCACCTCACTTTTACACTCACCCGAGGAGGAGGCCTGACCTTAATCAAGACTAAGCTGGTCCTCCTATGTCGAGATAATTGCCATGTTTGTATTTAGGGGTGGATGATGAATTACACTGGCTCCCGCTGCAATCGTGTCTCTCCGCTCACACTGAACGTTCTCACGCTTTGCCCACACACAGCCCCCCTATAACCACCACCACCACCCATGGCCATTAATAATCATACTCAACATTAGCGAGTTCACTATAGACTCTATGAGCTCATGGCATAGAGATTGGTGCCATTTGTGCAAGACCACATGGTCCATATGCCAGTCGTGTGCTTTGCCCAGTTTGCCAGCAGGTGGCAGTAGGCGGGCTCAGCTTAAAGTGCCAGGGCTCCTAAGGTCTTATTGCTACTGCTCAGAGAAAAAAAAAGAAAGGAGAAAACCTGTGAAATCTTGTTATGACCTATTGCTTTTGAATATTTATCATACAATATCTTTAGTTAGATATAAAAAATGACCTGCACAAATTGCTCTGACTGGCACAGTAACTGTGAAATTAATTGACTTTAATCTAGAGAGACCAGGGAAGCAAGTTACATCACAATAAGGAGAAAATGTCATAAATGTTAAATGGAATAACCAGATTATCAGAGTTTACATTTACCATTTTAATAACTTAATAAGTGGATGTCTATGTCTACATTCACCTACACAGTTTTGTAGGCCTGCCATGTTGGTAGCCTTAACTAGAGATACAACATTTCTTAATTATGCCACCAAGGATGTTCTTTAATGGGTTATTAAAAGACTGAGAATATGGCTAACATAGAATATGGATTTGCTGAAGTAGGTAACTTCTCTCTAACGCTCAAAAGATATTCCAGTTATTCATGTGATCTACTTCATTACTCCTTCCTTCATGTTTCCAAAAACACTTGATGGGAGTAGAATGTAGCACCGCACAAAATGTGTGACAAAAATGACTGTGAGGCTAGTGGTGAACTTTTCCTCCCATTGTGGAGAGTCTGACCAACAACAGATGCTCTTTACCATAACTAATACAACCTCAAATCTTTTTGTCATTCAGCGTAATCCACAGATGCCCTCAGTTTGACTCTGGCTTCGGGGTTCTGTTGCAGACTTAATGCGTAGTTATCGAATGGGAGAATACAATCACACAGTTAGTGGTGCGTCCCTTACGGATGTGAGTCACGGAGCAGAGGTAAACGAATAGTCTGAGCTGAGCTAAATACTTACATTCAGAGGACAGAGAGATAGGGATAAAGAGAGAGAGACAGAGAGATATTGTTCAGGTATTCCATGTCGGCGAAGGAGGGTCTGGGAACTGGGGGCGGGGTAAGCGCTCCACTTCCACACAGTATTCACTCCTAACTGGACTGGAGTCCCAGGTGTAGCTGTGCAGCCGGAGCAGCATTGTGGCCGAAATTTCACAGCGTGTGACACGTCTGCCTAAGGAAAGATGAGTGCTACAGTTTAAATCCGTATCTTAATTGTCACAGTTTCCTGTCGTAAATGGCCACACTGGTGGAGAGCTGCTTCGGCGAGCGTTTGGCACCGCTGTGACATGACATGGATCGTGCTCACCACAGTCAAGGACTTTCTCTGTGAGAGTAGGTGAAAAATTGAGAACGATGTCAGAGCAGGTAAGTCGCATGCATTCCTGGCGTAATTCCTACTTTCACATCTCTCATTGTTTCTTGTCTCCAGCGACCGATACGCGTGCAGTCGGC
The DNA here is from genome assembly GCA_015244755.2 of Tenualosa ilisha. NCBI lineage: Eukaryota > Metazoa > Chordata > Actinopteri > Clupeiformes > Clupeidae > Tenualosa > Tenualosa ilisha. The sequence goes on from PYXC01002106.1 coordinate 1,773,213, forward strand.
GGTGCTTGCCTCCTCCATCCGTCTGTCCAGCCGGTGTACACACCCTCCTCCCTCTCTCGGAGACCATTCCGAGGAGCCGACTGGAGGCGTTGTAGGCTGCTATCACTTTGTTTATACATTCATTCTCACCCTTAATGGTTACGGGCTGTTGAAGATTAAACGTGTGGCTCAGTACAGTCTTTGGAAAAGCAACTGCCCATTTTACAGAAGTAAGCTGTTGTCATATTATGGTTTAAAATTACTAACGATAGTAGCCTATAGCCTACAGCAACTGTTTTTCCCTTCTCACTTGATGGGATAAAATAAGAAATTTCTGCATTTTGGACCACTATCAAATTAATGAACACCACAAAGAGATAACCTGTCAGTAGACGTCTGTCTGCACAGCTCCCCCTCCCCAGCTTCTTATTGTCAATAAAGGCCATGATTAATTAATCGGCTTCTTTCAATTAGTATAATTGGGGGTCTGCGTCTGAGCGCCACGCTGTTGCCGGTGCCTGTACTGAGGACTATCTGTCTGTATGCACTCAGTCTCACCTGCTCTTGCCTCCTACAGGGCATGTTCAAAATTAATCGCTGTATTAATATTGATGGCAGCCATCGATGTACCCTGCTGCTGTAAACATGTTGAAAGATAGAGAGCTAGTGAGAGAAAAGAACGGAGAGAAAGAATTGTTCTATTGTTACCTTGTTCAAATGTTTGTTGAGATTGTTTAACTAGAAAGGAGCCTTTGGGCAGCTCAGGACAATACTGATTGCTGTCATGTTTGTGTATATTTTTGGTCTCTCTCTCTCTCTGTGTGTGTGTGTGTGTGTGTGTGTGTGTGTGTGTGTGTGTGTGTGTGTGTGTGTGTGAGAAAGAGAGAGAGAGAGAGAGTGAGTGTGAGTGAGTGAGTGAGTGAGTGAGAGAAAGAGGGAGAGAGATTATTATGAATACAAGTTTATTTTTGACAGATTGTATTATGGTCTTCTGGCCGCTTTGACCCATTTCTTTTCATCTAATGTACAACAGAAATACTCCAGAAATCCCTTAAGTGGGAGCAAGTAGTATGCTGTAACCTGCTTGCAGCCTTCGCCCTAATGCAGTATTAATACAGACCAGTCAGACATTTACCATTTACGCATGAAGTGCAGTGCAGCGCAGTCCTTCCTAATCGAGTTTTCATTGACAGGTTGTGGCTCCCGGTTAACCCTCTGTACTTACAGTATCCCAGTCCCTCGCTCTTGCCACGACCCCCTGCGGTTCCTGCCCAGTGGATGGTGAATTAATCTCTGTTTCTGGCTTGTTCCTGCCCAGGGTTATGGCTTGACTCTCTCTGCTGCACCCCCTCTGCGTCGGGGCAGCACCCCTCTGCCAATCAAGCACCAGCTGAGGCGGGAGGAGGCTGTCTCTGAGGACTATGATTGGACACCGGGGCTGGACGAGCCCGCCCCACCGCCCGTCAGCATCAGCGGGGCCCAGGGGAGGAGACATTGGGTCAGGCCCCCCAGGGCCGCTACCACGGGCCATTGCGCATCGTGCTCCTGGGTCAGAATGGTGTGGGCAAGTCCTCACTGGGACTACTGCTGGCTGGACAATCGGACCGCTCCTTGTCCCTGGACTCCGAGAGCTCCAGCGGTAAACAAACAAAAACAAGCAAACAAAAACCAAGAAACAGACAAACATACTCTTCAACAAATTTATAATTACATTGATGTTTGTGTTGTGCTGACCTGACCAAAGCTGTGTTTTCATCATTTTTTGTAATTTGTCTCTCCCTAAGGCTCGTGAATAGAGTTCCCCGATTAGGTTACCAAATATTGCAGCAGGATATGTCTCTTTAGACATGGTGTAACATGAAGCAGAAAGAATAGCTTTCACCCGGCCTCTCTTACTTTATTGCTCCCATCTTCCCTGTCTGACTCCCTAGTCCACCTTACCTCTGCCCAGAGGCAGCCTAAATAGCTTGTGTCTCTTATCAAACCAATTCCACGGCAAACAAGTGAGAAGAGAGAGACAGAGAGGAGTGAAGTCCAGACAAGAGAGAAAATTGGAAAGAGAGAAATGGGAGGAAGAGAGAGAGAGGGAGAACACAGGTGATGGAGGGGTTGGAGGTTGTTAGGTGCTACTTCCTGTAAGAGCCTCATCAGCACTTCCCTGACCCAGTCTTTCAAACCCAATATGTGTCAGATGATATGACACTTTTAGTCATTTAGTCAGGTGCAATAATAGTTCATGTGAAACACTGTGTGTGTGTGTGCGTGCGTGCAAATGTGTACATGTGTGTATTTGTGTGTGTGTGTGTGAGAGAGAGAGTTAGTCAATGTGAGTATGAGTATATATGCACTTGTGACAGATATCAAGTGTGAATGAGAGAATATGAGTCTTGATTGTATGAGTGAGAGAGAGAAAGGAAGGGAGACTGAGTGTCTCTGTGTGCCACACAGAGATTGAGAGATGAGAGATTGAGAGAGTATGTGTGAGTGTGTGTGTGTGTGTGTGTATGTGTGTGTGTGTGTTTGTGTGTGTGTGTGTGTGTGTGTACACCTAAGAGATTGTTTTGAGCTCCCCTCTGACTCGGCTCGGCCTTGTCTTGCAGGCGAAGGCTATCAGCGGCGGGTGACGGTGGATGATGAGGACAGCACCATCCTCATTTACGACAACTGGAAGCAGGTGAGTGGCATGCACACGCTCACACGTCGCATTACAGCACATGGCTTCACTTGTTTGCCTGCCTCAGCTCAGCTATCAGTCACTCCCTCTGCCCCGAGGCCCTCTGCAAATCCAAATGAAAAAAAAAAAATCCTGTGTTAAAATTAGGAACAGATTTTGAGTGTTTGTATTTGTTTGTTTGTGCGAAGGGAGACAAACAGCAAACAAACTAGAGCTAACACACACACACACACACACACACACACAGCAAAGAGAAAGAGAGCACAAGAGAGAAAGACTTGTATGACTGTTTTGTCCATGACTGACCTCTTGTTACCCCTTATTAAAAAAGTCCAAAAAAAGTCAATTTGATAGTGAGTGTAATTTAAAAACCTTCAGGCTAACTTTACCAGTCAGATAAACAATGCAGTTAAGTGGAACCACACTCGCTCAACTACATCAGAGAGGACAGTAGCTTGAATTAAGCTGAAGAAGCAGTGCATTTGTAGCAAGAGGAACAATGTCTGTAAACACAAAACAAGTCTGCAAATGATGTGGAATGAGGCCCAGTGCTGTGTGAGTGGCCCAGCACTCGTCTGAGACATGTGCTTCCTCATTTGTGTTTTTCTCAAAACATCTGCTGTACTGTATGCAGCTGAATAATTTAAACGGTGCCGTGTCTCGCCCAGGGACGGCTTCATTTAGGTCAGTGCACAAGGCCTGCTTTCTCTTGCCCACACCTCATTCTTCCAGTCTTCCACTCTTTCATTCTATTACACTTTCACTAATTCATTCCTTCACTCATTCTTCTCATTATTCTTTTTTTCTACTTTTTCTTCTTCTTCCTCCTTCTTGTGTCCTCTCTCACTGTGGTAGCTGATCTTCACTGTGCTTTTGTGTTCACTTGTGGTGTGTCATTGTGCTCCTGTCCTGCTTCCATCAGAAGCTCAGGGCCAGCTGGGATTTTCTGAATCCGAGTGGCTTGGACTGGCACAGGTTGCTATGTTGATGTTATCGAGCCTCGAGGTCGATGACGGTATTAAGCGGACGGGTGCATGAAAGTGTCCACTGCACGACCCTTTGCCTTGGGATCAGGCAGTGGATTTTGCTCCTGCCCTGCCCCGTCCTACTGACATGTGATGCGCACAGCATTACATCACGTGACCCATGACCCCAGGAATGGGGCCACAGAGCCAGACTTACACACACACAAACATAGACACACACATCTCCACTCTCCACCCCCCACCCCACCTAAATGCCTTCCTTGTGGTTGCCATGACGACCGGCGAGCGGAACAGAGGGATGTAAGCGGGGCTGCTCTCGTACGAGTCTGTGATCTCAGTCGTGCGGTGACCCACCAAACCTGTTCCTGTGGAGCAGCAAGGTGTGCCGTGATTATTATTTTTTTTTTTTTTTGCCTGTTTGTATGCACTCCAGTGGAGGATGGGTTTGCTGTTTTTCCTGAGCATGTCCGTTACTCTGTAGAACCCATACAAAGCAGCCCAGTTTCTCAACATGTCAGAACTCAAATGTGTATTATGTGTTTATGATGTGATGTTGCATGGAGGGGGAAGTACACAGACCTTTAAATCCTGACGTCCCTCTCGTTCCTCTGACGTCCATGGATTTAGCTTCCTTTAAAGCTGACTTGAGCAACTTTTTAAAGATACAGCTGTTCTCTGCAAGCAATTGAGCCCATACTCTAGCAAAGTCTCCCTTCTGGCTGCTATAGAGGCAATTTGTAAGGCGGTCTCTGTGTTCAGCTGACACCACAGTAAACGGGGCATCCATGGACAGACAGTGAACCCTTTCTGCATTGCTGCAAATGTGGGACACAGTCACTGTGAGCTGCCACCTTATCACATTCGTGGCAGCCACAGAGAAAACCATATATCACACTTTCAGCGCTGCACAGCCCCAGACGACAGGGCACAGTACACCAGCCACACAATACAGCGGTGCACAGAACAGCATAGGATAGTACAGCTACTGGAGAGCACTTCAGCACAACACAGCACAACACAATGCACAGCAAGGTCAGCAACACAACACAACACAACACAGATGTATACACAGTTGCACAGCATGTCAGTGCAATGGTATGCTGGTATGTTATCTGCTGAAGTGGTATGTGAGGTTTTTTTTTTTTTTTACTCCTCAGAACCACTAGCCATCTAGGCCACCTTGGCCTCACCTTAGTTATGTCTACAAATCACTCACATTCACTTCACCCACCCTGGAGCAAGAGCAGCAAGCACACACACACACTCAGTTACACACACTCAGACAAAAGCATCCACGTGTAGTCGCTGCCAGCGGTCTGGATAGCCTTGGTCAGCCCTGAGAGAACTTTTTGACAGTGAAGGCAGAAATGGTTTTAATAAGTCATACGGCTCCTTAAAATAGCCACAGACGTTTGCTTATCCATGTCTTTTTTAGCACTGAAAATTTCCCCTTCTCTCTCTCCCTATCGCTTTTTCCCTAACTGGCTATCCACCCTCCATTGCCACTTATACTTTCTCCTCTCCTTCACTCTCTCTCTATCCCTCCCTCCTTCTGTAGGTAGCTACCGTCTGTCTATTCTCTCCAGCAGCAAGCAGCGACCCGGCTGGGCTCGATGTAATGTGAAGGGTATGGGTGGTGGCAGCTCGCTGGACAGAGGGTAGCCGCAGTGCCAGTAGCTCTGCCCCGCCAGGGCCCACCTGGCCTGGCCAGCTGTGGCCTGAATCGGAGCCAGAGAGCCAGAGAGAGTCCTGTCTTGTCCTATCTTGTCCAGTCACCTGCACTTGTGTGAACCTGAGCAGTCACAAGAAACCGGAGTATTAAGTCTGCACACCACTAGGCTCTTTACCCACTTCATCTACCATCATCAATGCTAATTCATGCATTTTAGCTCTCTCTATGTCTGCCTATAGCAATCTCAACAACTATTTATCTATCAATCTAACAGTCTTTGGTCATAGTAACTACAGTAGCTACAGTATACTACAGTAACTACAGTATACTACAGTAACTCCAGTATAGTATAGCTCGCCCATTCACCTGAACATTCAGTTATTAACTTAAGACAATGCATTGTACATGAATAGCGCTTTATGCAGTTGATCTACCATACTCTCCAGACCTTAATATCTACCAGTCTAAATCTTTTCATTGATCTCAGTGAAGCGATGGCGAGTGCTCAAGCACTGTGATCAGGAGCCTGTGGACCTGTGTCCATGGCCACGATGAACTTTATTGTGCTCTAAGAAGTACAGTGTATCTACGGCTCGGTCTATTATGGTATTTTACTACAGCGTGTTTGTCTGTGTGGAGGTCCACTCACCACAACCACCCCCCACTGATCCAATCAAATGGCAATTGTTTTTTTCACTGTGCAGTATTGTATAGTTAAAGCCATAGTTAAATGTCCGTATCTGTCAAATCATACTTCTAACTTTGTCCGTTTCTGGCCAGAGATAAAGCTTGTTCACCTGAGCTGTGAACCTGACAGCCCTTGATAGCCATCATTAATTGATCAGGCCCCTGGGTGAAATATTCATGGTGGAAAGATTGCCGCTGACGTGTGTGTGTGTGTGTGTGTGTGTGTGTGTGTGTGTGTGTCTGGAGTGGATTAATGGGTTTCAGAAGAGGTTGCCTTATTTGTATTTATTTTGTGGTAGTGCTCTTTCTCCCTCTTGCCCTTTCTCTTTCTGTGTGTGTGTGTTAGAGGGGCTCAGGTGTGGTGGATATAAGCGTACAGCTTGGGTAGAGTTATTGTAGTGTGAGTGACTCATGAGGCTGTTTATGAATCTGTAAAAATGTGTGTGGATGAGGGGGCTGCTTGTAAGTGCATGTATGCCTTTGAATATCTGTGTAAATGTGTGTGTGTGTGTGTGCTTGTGTCTTTCTTTGTTTTGCATGTGTGGTATATGATTGTATGTGTGTGCGTAGGGGTGTGCGTATTTGCTTGTTCTTGTCCTGTGTGTGTGTGTGTGTGTGTGTGTGTGTGTGTGTGTGTCTGTGTCTGTGTGTTGTTTGTGTCAGACGGTGACAGATGGCCCCAGTTATGTCCCTCCTTAGGGGTGTGGGTGCTCATTCCGGCACAGGGGAACCAACTCAGCAAACCGCACCGCTAAACCCAACATCCAATTATCAGATTTTCAGTTGGTCCATAGATGATGAAGGAGTCATGCTCAGCCCCCTCCCTCATTTTCACTGTTTCCCTCCTCCCTCCCTCCCTCCTTACTTGTCTGTCACCCCGAGTCTTTTCTTCCCTCATACTTCTTCTCTAAATGGCCCGGTCTCATTTTCTTTCCCTGCGTTTTTAATCGATCATCACCCTCTCCATTTCTGCCAGATACCTTTCCTTATTACCTCTCTTTTTCTCCTCATCCCTCTCTTTCTTTTCCATCATCCCTCTCTCTCCCCACTTTATTTCCTTTCTCCCTCAATCTCTTACTCCTAGCTACCCCTCTTTGCATGCCTCTCTCTCCTTCTCTCTCTTTCTATCTCCCCCCCCCCCCCCCCCCTCTCTCCCACCATCTCTCTGACCTCTTGTGGCTCCGTACCCTGCCCTAATTTCACTCTAATCTGAGCTCCTATGGGGCCCAGTCCAGGGCTGTGGGTGTTCCAGGAAAAGGTATGTTTACGCAGGCAGCTGCTGTAATGGCTGGCTGGGCCCAGCCACAGAGGAGTTTTAATAGCATGCCATGTTATGGCTCTAATCTGCTTTTCCCTGACCCCTTGTGAACTCGTTTTCTTTTTCTTTTTTTTTTTGTACAGAACTTTTACACATGTGATTTCAGTCATTTATTTATTTGTTTTGTTTCTGTTGTTGTCGTCATCTAATATCTTTTGAGGTTAGTGCCCAGGCAGAAAAGCTGGGGCTTGGCACACAGCCATTCCATTGGTATAGCGCAGTGCACTGCATGCTCTTCCACCTATAGGAGTGTATTTTTGGCCTAGATGAGATTATTTCACACAATGTTTTTTTTTTATTTCACGTAAATCATAATCAGATGAGTGTTTCTGTATGATTGAAACAGATATAATCTCATGACTGTGGTTTCCTCTTGGAAGAGCCCTCTCTCTGCATATAATCCATAGGGTACCATAGGGCACCATAGGGCAGTTGTACATAAGACGACCTACATTATATTATTAATTCAACATCATTCTGAGATTCGTTTTTAGGTAACGTACACACTCTGTGATTTAAGCAGGTGTTTGGTATGCGTGAATAGTAATTTGCATAGTTGTACACCAAGGTAATTACCAATTACAGGTATACCCAAAGAACTTAGCATAAAAAAAGAATGCTTCGCGTCTGTATCAGCATGACTCATGCAAGACTAAAAATGTGAGAATTAGGAGAGAAACTGGTGGTGTGTGTTTGTGTGTGTGTGTGTGTGTGTTCCTGCGTCCGTGTACATCTGTGTGTAAGTGTGTGTGTGTGTGTGTGTGTGTGTGTGTGTGTGTGTTCCTGCATCTTTTATGCGTCAGGGTGAGTGTGTGTGTGTGTGTTCAGTTGAGGGAGGGGAAGGGGGAAGCTGACAGATGGCCTGGGCTGTGTGTGGAGAGAGAGAGAGAGAAGAGGAAGGGAGATAAGAGAGAGAGAAAACAAGATGAGATTGGCGCGCGGATGGCCACTCACAGAGCGGCCATTCATTGCTTCCGACCCCAACAGGCTCTTACTTTGTCAGGCTGAACAGGCGGAACATTCTCCATCATAAGGCCCTTTATTGATCTCTCTTTCCCCCACGCTCCTCCACGCTTGCAGCTTTAAATGCTGCCAGCCACTAGCATTAGCTCTCTCTGCTCCATGGTGAAGGCGATCCTCTGCCCATCTATTCTCTCACTAACCCCACACCACATCACACCTCACACCCTACCCCACCCCGCTCACACTCCCTGTGTGTGTGTGTGTGTGTGTGTGTGTGTGCGCGCATCAAGAAGTGTGTTTGTGTGTGTGTGTGTGTGTATGTAAGTAAGAGGGTGACAGGTGGTGTGTGTGTGTGTGTGTGTGTGTGCGGATGGGGGAAGGGGGGTCCTCATTCGTTTCAGGCCCCTCCGGAGATGGAGGCTGTTTCTGGGGCTGTGAATTCCCAACTTCAGGGACTGCCACGCCAATGGCCAAAAGGTGGATGTGAATATTTTAGTGGGCTCTGCTGAGGGGCTGAAATCAGGGAGTAAGGAGATGTAGAGAAGCAGAAAAAGACCCCCGCCTGTCTCTGATGCATGGGTGGGTGTGAGAGAGTGTGGTGTCTATTTATTGTTTGTGCATTAGTGTATGTTTGTGTTTGTGTGTGACTGTGGCCAAACCTCAGAGATACCTCCAGCCTTTGCCTCTGAGACTCCCATGCAGTCAGAGTGCAACCCCACTGGCTGTGGGGTCCCTTGTGTAGAGGAACTGCATTCCCACTTAACCTCGATCTCACACTTTTAGCTCACCGCCTCTCTAGACTGCTTCTCACAGATCTGACAGTTTGAAGAAACCATTGCGTCTCTCTTACCCAACACAGAGGAGACGCCAGTCTCGCGCGGCAGTTTCAGAGCCGATTGATCTGTACCAGTCACTGTGGCAGCAGCTGCGAAAGAGTCCCTGTGTTAGTGTTAGTCATGCTGCCTGTTTTAAAACAGTGTAATCTTCTTTGCTTGTGACACCCATTATGTTATTGGCCAACATGCTGTCCCAAATGTGTGTGTGTGTGTGTTTATGTATTTTTGTTGCTTGTTTGTTTATTTGCATGCTTGTTTGTGTGTTGGTGCATGAGTTTATGTTTGTTTATGTATGTCTCTCTCTCTCTCCCCGCGTGTGATTGACAGGACCTGTCGACGCTGCAGTGCGAGGTGTGCATCCTGGTGTTCTCGCTGACGGACCGCCGCAGCTTCCACCGCACCTCGCAGCTCCGCCTGCTCCTCAGGGAGACGCTGCCGCACACTCCCATCATCCTCGTGGGCAACAAGAGTGACCTCGTCCGCTCACGGGAGATCAGCACCGATGGTAGGGAGGGGAGGGGAGGGGAAGAAAGGGAGGGCTGCCCGCCCTCATTCAATCCATCACTCCGCAACCACAGCACCACTGCTGGTGCCGCCCTATCCCATAAATCCTGCCTTGCTGTCCCCGTTGCTGTCCCCTGACTGCATCTCACTGGCCATTGGTTAAAACTGCGTATGTGGCTTTTTCATGGAGTACTTGTAACGTTGCATTCACTCGCATTGTATTTAATAAAGTGGCCATATATGGTAGAACGTAATATTGTAGGAGAGCTGCATGCTACTGTGACTAGTCGGTAGCCAATTGTTACATTAGCACAGTTTGCATGTTAGGAAACCTGCCTCCTGAAGCCTTTGGGGTTGTGCTAGTCAGTAAAACTAGGACTCTAGGTTTAGGCTCACTTGCTAGTGTGCCGGACTCCTAGTCTGAGGGTCAGAGGATATAGCTTCGGAGGACAAGATGATGTGTTGCTGTTTCTAGGTCAGTTTTGGATGTTTCAACCTAAATATGCAACATATCACCTTTAACACTAATGGTGGACTAGGGATGTATGTATGCCCTGTATGCCCTGTTCTTCCCTTCAGCTCCATCTCCAGCTGTTGTCTCCAGCAGTAGGTGCCTCTACTCCCTTCCCTCCGCTTGTTGGTTTGAGCTGACAGATGTGTTGTTTCCCGTTTGCTGGCTTACAGCAAACCATATCCTTGGTCCTTGGTGTAAAACTGTATTTGTGTATTTGTGTGTGTGTGTGTGTGTGTGTGTGTGTGTGTGTGTGTGTGTTTAAGAATGGCTCTATGCAGGTACAACATGTTTCCCCGGTACACTTCATTTTTCAATACAGCCCAAATCAGCTGTCTTTATCTTGCTCTATCACTCTCTCTTTGTCTCATTCTCTCATGATCACTCTTTGTTTATTCCAAGTAATATCTCTTTATCTCCTCATATCTCCCCATTCTTTGCATCCTTTTCACTTTGTGCTTCTCTCTTTCCTTTTCGCTGTCTTTTTTTCTCTTTTTGTATCTCTCCCTCTCCCTCTCTGTCACTCCCGATCCATCCATCCATCTCTATCTCTTCTGTAACTCCATCTCTTTTCTTTATTTACTTCTCTCTGTGAGTCTGTCTCTCTCTCAGTCTCTGGCTTGTGTTGCTCCATCTGTGGGCCGGCTGCCGGCCTGCTGGTATTTTGTGTTCCAGCGGTGTGTTCCTGCCGGGCGTGTGTGTGTGTGTGTGTGTGTGTGTGTGTTTTCTGCAGTGGAGTATTTCTGCCATGTGTGTTTGTACATTTGCTGTTGCAGTGGTATGCTCCCTCTATGTGTGTATGTGTGTGTGTGTGTGTGTGTGTGTGTGTTTTCATGCTGTAGTGGGCTCCTGTGGTGAGTTTTTGTCTTTTGGCAGATTGCTCTGTTTACTATGGATTATCTGTCTCCCACAGGGGGTTGCTGCTACTATCTTTATGTGTGTGTCTGTATGTGTATGTCTGGGCATGGGTGTGTGTGTTTAGGTATGTGTGTGTGTGTGTTTGTGTGTGTGTGTGTGTCTTGAGCACATTATTGCCCAAGTACTCAAAAATGAATCCCTCTTTCTCTTTTTCTGCCTCTGCCTCTCTCTCCACCACTCTCTCACACATCCCTCTCTTTCGCTGTATGGAGAGGCTAACACTATGCCATATGTGTGGGGAGGTGTGATAACGGGAGGGATGAACAGAGGGGGAGGTGGAGGCAAAAAAAGCAAAGAGAAAAAGAGAAACAGAAACTGCTTGGCATGCTTTCACCACAAAGGAGAACACAATAGCTTCTTCCCAGTGTGTTAAAGGCCACGGTTAAAGGGCTGTTGTTGCCAGAGACTTGCAACAGACAGACAGAGCAGCCAAGGGGATGAGGGCTTTGTCTGTCTGTGTTAGTGATGCTAGTGAGGCTCCTGTTCTTGTCTGTCCTGGGTGTGGCTCAGGGTACGGTGGAGGGGAGACGGTGGAAGGTGTGTATGTGTGTGTGTGAGTGACTAGGAGTGTGTGTGTTTATGTGAGTGTGTGAGAGTGTGCTGGTGTGTGTATATAGGTGTCTCTCTCTCTCTCTGTGTGTGTGGGTGTTATCCGAGCACTGCTGTCTTCAGCATTTCGTCTCTCTCCTCTAATGCAGACTTCTTTTGTGGGAAAGGATGCACATCCATGTCTCCTCTCTGTCCTGCCCCTGCCTGTGTGTTGTGCTGAGATACACCTGTGAAGAGACTGACTTATTGACCAGGCTTGTGTAAGATCGGCCTGTTGTTGACATTGAAGCTCACTGTTGAAATCTGAAACTGAGTGTGTGTGTGTGTGTGTGTGTGTGTGTGTGTGTGTGTGTGTGTGTGTGACTGAGAGAAAGTGAGAGACAGAGAGCGCATGCTCGAGAGAGTATGCGGTGTGTGTGTGTCTATTACAGAGTGTGTGTGTGTGTGTGTGTGTGTGTGTGGGACACATCAATCGAGCACACAAAGAGAAGGGCGTGTTGAGGCTCTAAACGTGTGTGTCTTTGGTGCGCAGTGTCCTGAGATGGGCTCTGAGCCATAAAATGTATTTATGATATTGAATCAAGGGCCAGTTTTGCACGCAGAGGCACTCAGAACGAATGGCTGGCATTTGTGGGGAGATGAGGCTCCGTCTGTCTCTATGATAACGCAACCAGCCATTTAAGATCTTCACTCTCTGTGATTAATGTCAACTCCGCCACCCCCACCCCCACTCCACCATGCCCTGCCTCCACTCGTCCTCCTGTCCACTCTCCTCCCTCTCTCCTCCCTCTGTTCTTCCCCTGTCCTCTCCTCTTTCTCTTTCTCTCATCCCACTTTCTTGGGCTTGGTCATGCACCAGCCGATGTGCCGGGTGTGACAGTCTTGCTGAGTCAGAAAATCAGCTGTGTCCAAGCTTAGCCCATCACACACCCATCACACACACACACACACACACTGACACACACACTGACACTCCGCAGAACTGTGCTGTCCCTATCTGTCATGCCTGCTGTGGTCCGTGAAAACTGAAGACAACCTCTTCAGTCAGTCATTTAAGAGATCATTCTCGTTGATGTGCCAGACTGATGGTCATAGCCTGGACTCATAGGTGAATTCATCAACCGTAGCTTTGTGTGTGTGTGTGTGTGTGTGTGTGCATGCGTGCGTGTGTGTTTCACTCCCCCAGCATTTGGTTTGTTCTCACTGTGTCACATTCATTCCTCTTCCTTCATTCCTTCTGTCTCCCTCTCTCTCTATATCTATCTATCTATCTATCTATCTATCTATCTATCTATCTATCTATCTATCTATCTATCTATCTATCTATCTATCTATCTATCTGTCTGTTTATCTGTCTATGTGTGTGTCTCTATATCTATCCATAAGCTGTACCTTTTCCCATCTCTAGTTGTCTTGTCTGCCTTTTTTTGTCTGTCTATCCTTCCTCTCTTCTTGCCTCTCTCTCTTATCATATTCTTGTGTCTCTCTCTCCCATCCAGAGGCCCAGTCCACTGCTGCCATGTTTGACTGCCTCTACCTGGAGGTCTCGGCCTCGCTGGACCATCGGACCTCCGACCTGCTGGAGGGCGCCGTGCGGCTGGCGCGTGGCCACAGCCTGGGGCCCGACTGGCCCGACGGGCCACCCGGGGGGGCCGGCGGCCGCCGGGAGAGCCTGACGAGCCGAGCCAAGCGCTTCCTCTCTGGCCTGGTCCCTCGCGCGCACGGCCGCGAGCGAGATCGGGACAGAGAGCGGGAGAGAGACCTGAGCAGGCACCGTGGGAGCCGCATGATGAGGCAGAAGTCCCGCTCCTGTCATGACCTGAGCGCCCTGTGAGGCGCCACACACAGAGATGGGGGGAGGGGGGGGGGGGGATGATTGGGGCAGTGGGAGGGGAGTTTAGAGGAGACAGAGGAGTGGTGAAAGGGGGAGAAGGAGAGAGAGGAAAAAAAGAGAGAGAGAGAACAACAGAAACAAGAGAAAAGAGAGACAGAGAGGAGTGAGGTTAGGAATATGAGGGAGAGGTAAAGGATGGGTACAGAGAGCAAGACATAAGAAGAGAGAGAGGATGTGAAAAGATGAGGGATAGAGGGGGGTGAGAGAGAGAGAGGGAACAGGGGAGAGAGATACATAGAGAAATGAAGTGACAAATGTAACAAACAGATGCACTGAGGTCAGAGGAGAGTTGAGGGGTAATGATCTTACTTCAGAAGGAGAAATATGGATGCAAAGTGACGGAGAGTGATGGTTTATTTGTTGGTATAAACAGAAAATATCAATAAAGACAAGGGAGGGATAGAATTAAGGAGCAACCACCAGAATTTCTATAAGGGATAAAACAACAAAATTATACATCCTATTCAGTTTCTTCTCCAAATATGGACACACATATACACACACACAAACAAACACACACACACACACACACACACACACACACACACACACACACACACACACACACACACACCTGAAAACATACCAATTCACACTCACTGTAACTGATAGCAGGGATGACATGGAGCTCATGTATAAACTGTCAGAGGTCTTAGTATAGCCCTAATATTAGCCTTGTTTTAGAAGCATGCTGTATAACAGAGTAGAGCCCGGAGCTATGAGACCCCCCCTCCCCCCCAACCACCCTTCCCGCCCCCGATGCCCTCCTTCTCTTCATGCAAGGCTCTAAGATTATAACAGTGTTATATTTTCTGCATGGGCCTATAGCTATGGTGCACTTAACCAAGAGATGACAGTAATAGGACTGAACAACAGCCCAAACGCCATCTTCTACAGCTCTGAGTGGACTGAAACAGCGGGATCGGATCTCGCTCCACAATGGAGCCCACTGTATCAAACTGGATCCCTTTACAGATAACACTGAGCCTTCACTAGCGCTGAGTTATTTAGACAGTTTGTGCGGTATGTGACTAGACAGAAGAACACTAGGAAGATTAAAAGTACTGCATTCAGGCAATACCATTTACAAGGTATCATCATCATCATTCAAATAAATGCATGAATCATTTGGATAGACTTAACATCTCAACATGCAGTGCATTGTAAAATGATCAATGAAAACAAAACAGAATTACAATTTTAGTGGCATGGTGGTGAAGCCACAAGCACAAATGACATAAAGGAATGCAAATGGCAAAAAGAGAAGCCATATACTCATCTGCCATGCATTTTAAATTCAGAGGCTGCAAAGGTTGTGGGTTTAGCTGATGATCTCTTGTTGGGACGTGTTGGCTTCTGGCAGAGTGTCATCAGTGAGCCCTGCTGTCTGTCTGCAGTCAGGCTGGCCCATCTGGGGTGTGGTGGACACTGAAATCCTCACCTCGACTCTCGCATCAGGCAGAGCCCGTGACCTGTGAAATCTGGCCACCGCAGGGACGCAGGCAAAACGTGAAAACAGACGGCCGAGGCAGAGAGAACAGGAGGGAGAAAAAAGTGTGGAAAAGAGAGTGATACACAGAGAGGGAGGGGACAGGAAAAAGAGTGAGTGGGGAAAGAGAGAGAGGGAGAAAATAGAAAAATGAAAAAGCAATATGGTCAGCCATGCAGTGGCTTCATAGCCATGTTTGGTCATGACGGAACAGCTTGTGGCTCCTGTGGGACAGAGGGTTGTAGCAGGAACACTGGATGAGCAGAGATCAGACAAGAAGATAGAAAAAGATGAAAGACACACACACACACACACAAACACACTCTGAGGTCAGAGGACAGAATCTACTACCTGCTGCCATCCTCACATTATCGGTCTTATGGAAGAATTCATTTAGGCCACCTTGATTTAGAGGCTCTGTCGCTCAAATGAGTTCACCCTCCTCCCTTCCACAGAAATAACCTTGAAGTCCTTTTCTATGGTTCACTCCTTGGTTTGTCACATTGTTGTTTTTGTTGTCTTTTTTAAAACTGTGTCAGCACATTGTACATATCACAAAACAGAGCATTGCTGTGAAGGCTGGCCGCACAAGCTTATGCAACAAGGGAGTGTTCTGGAAACGCTCCTCCGATGTCAACATGGCTGCATCGTTTTCACATGTGCTCACTTGTTGGTCACCATTGCTGAATTGTCATCACTCTGTATTTGGATGAGAGAGAATAAATGTGTTTTTTGCTCATATGCTGTGTCAGAGGCTTGTTCATCTTACATTCATTCATACATCTCTACATCACACACTGACACTGACTGTCAACTGACATGCATACTTCTCTCACTGGAATTGCAGACAGATCATAGACTGTATCATATATCATTGAGAGAACACAGAAAGAATATCCTTAAAAATCCTCAAGATTCCTATCAAACTTTGTTCACATTATCAGCTGCCAGACAACTGGATGGGTCAGTGAACTCTCAGGCGAGAGGAAGTGAGTCAAGATGACTATGACAAGTGATAGTTGCTAAGCGACTGTTGTCAAGGAGATAAAGACACATGCCATGCCCCATGCAATGAATATGAATGAATTGTCTCTTTTTTTTTAACGAGAGTTGATCTATGCTGCGTCATCCAAACAAACCAGAGAAAACAAATCTTAAGGAAACCCTTTTACAAGAAGCTGACACATACCATCCCAGACAGTCATTCACCTATAATTTTCATTTGAGGATGGGTAACAATTCTGAGCATCTGCCAGGTGTTAAGGTTCAGACCTCTGAATGTGAGAGAATCCATAGAGGAAGAAAAAGGGAGCGAGAGAGAACACAGCCTTCAGTTGCAATTGATTTATGGCCCAGTCTGAAATAGAAGAGCACCTATTTATCAACCTGGATATCCTGGATATATATATATGACCACAGGGACAAAAAATCCAGCCTGTAGCCCAGCTCAAAGATGGTCATAGTGCCCTTACTGGCAAACATGGCAAAAACAGCTGTGAAAAAGATGTGCACATTCCCAGCTCAGATATGATTCAAGTTAATTGTTAGTGAAATGCTGGCTCAGTCATCTGTAGTAACCTGATACTATCAGACTGACCTCGTTTAACTTTGAGAAGCCTATATACTCTCCATGGGGGTAAGCGTCCAACCCTACTTGTAATGTGAGCATGTGGAACCTATCCAATTGAGGTCTACAAAATATCCAGAGTTCATTGTGTGTCTAAAAATTTGTGTAGCAGGCCTATCATTACAATAAATTTTAAATTAATTATCTGAACTGACACTATGTTGTCAAGGAGCATAGTTATAATAATCAATGTACCAATCATTAAGTTTTATTAGAAAAACAGTATGGGAATGGGTGAGAATTTTTGTGTAACACATTTTCATCACTGTCAGTCAGAACTTGGACTATTTATAGTCATGATGCAATACCTTTTTAGACTTCATCAGGTCACTTTGCTGTGCCATTTGCTTTCATTTATCACAGATTAGCAGAGCCCACAAATATGAAAGCTTCCATACACTGATAAAATGAGAAGCTTAAGCCTGAACATCTGAGCCAGCACTGATGGTACCCAGATAAATGGTGCAAAAATCCCTACAGAACGCACATAATTCCCGGCAGTGATGCTAGTGCTTCGGGCAGCTGGGGACATTTAGCGGACAAAGAGGCAGCCAAACTAAATGCAAATACTCTTAATAGGGATTAAATGTTGACTGAGTGTCAAAAGTGCAGTTGCACAGTATTAAACCAGGTCAAGAGAAAAGGCCCTTAGTTAATGACTGCAACTGTACTATAGAGTAAACAAAAAGAGATAAATATGGCTTAAAAACTCTTGGCAAGAACATATTACAGCAATATAATTATTTTGTTGAAAAACATCAATTGAAATATTTGTTTCCTCCACCAAACATTTAATGTGATAGTGGTCCTCTCTTGAGACAGAGTTTTTCTACACTGGCTCCATATCAATATGCTGCCATCTAATGGACTTTTACTGGCATGACACTTCACAGCAAAAGGCATCTTACAGGTTTGCTTTGGTTAAGATCCATCTCTTCATGCTACTTGCATTTCACAGACTAAAAAAGGTGGGTAACTGTACATCTCCCCAAACTTTACACAGAGCTGCCCTAATCTTCAGAAAGTTCCCATGTCTGAACCAAACTTGTCACTCAAAACAATTTCATTAAAACTGAACAAAATGCATTACATGCACACAGACGTACTAAACAGATATTACCAATCAGATCAACAATGAAGAGTGATACGTTGTGTTTTCATTCCATACACCTTTCACCTCTGTTATGCATGGTCACGAGACCACCATTACAATACAATCACTATGGCAATAAGTTAAAACATACAAGTAGATCTTTAGTTTAGATGATCAGTACTGACTGGTGCTATGGATCTGCTGCTTACGGCATATGAACTTGAACTATTCAGACATCAGCTGATCCTAACAGCTCTCTGTTCAGGTAAATGGGTACCCCTTGAGTCTCTACTCAAGACAGTTTTTTTCCATGTTTTGCTCCTGAGGCTAAGCCCCAAACAATTAGAAGGGGGATTTTAACATTGCATAATCCAACAGACATAGACCCTACTCTTTTGGGTTCTGCTACAGAACCTCTGGTTATGAAAGAATTGTCACTATTGTGGGATCAAGCAAAATCTCAGTCAAGAACAATAATGACCTCTTTGGCCTTAGGAAAGACCCGCTGATCAATTTTGTGATGGAAAATAATGATCATTGCCTGTCTGACTCTTTCATTTACCTCAGACAGAATCCTTCAATTTCCCAAAGTGACTTATTACAAGCCTGTAAGCTGGGATGGGATCAGGACCTAAGGCCCTGTAAGACCTAAAGGAGGAGAAAGGGGAAATTACATCTTAAATCCTGCAGGAGGTTATTAGTGGGAAGAAGATACAGTAAAGCAACACCAGAAGAGGCAGAGATGCATGTGCCAAATTACTAGTGCTTTACTGAACCATTCACTTAATTCGCTTAGCTTAACTGCAGTGTGCTCTTCCCACTGTTCCTCTGCAATCTTTATGAACAAAGATATTGATTTCATGACGTTCTCCCACACAGAGAAGATTTTTGCATTATTGTGATTCTCACCATCATTGACTCTGTGTTTGGCAGAAGCTTCACTACAAGTAGCGGAGCTACTAATTTAACTACATTTCTGAGTAGCGTGGCTGTAGCTCAGCTATTTTCAGAATCTGATAGCTTTACATTAGCTTAGTTATTTATTTGGTCATGTAGTGTAGTAGCTTTCCCACAAGATATATTTCCAGAGCATCAGCTCACAGCAGCAAATCTTCCATCTAGGCCATGTAGGCCAAAAAAATTTTAGAATGTGCACACAAAAATCAATTGTGTGTCTTCTATCACTCATGTGTGCACATTATAGTAAATTTAAGAAGTAAAATCATACATGCGAGCATACATGCACATGCAACTATTCTCCCATTTGACATATCCGGGGCACGTAATGTGAAAATAACGACCAAAGATTATTTTTCAATAAACTTTTTACCTGTATGAAGGTACAGGTTACTATTGTATGACTATTACATGTCTTTATTGGATTGGGTGATTTTATTAATATATAGGCCTTTTTATGAATTATAAAGTAGCTTCACATAAACTACTAAAGCAAAGTATATTATAGATAGTACATTTTTCTGTCATTATGTATGACCATTACTATCAATGGTCATCTAGATGGACATCTATCAGTGTCACAATGGCCCCTACTGTCAACAGCTTCATATTGCAGAAGTAAAGCACAGAGCTTTTTTATATACAATGTAGTAACTTCCACGCACTCACACTTTGCAGTCATTGCATGCTCAAATACAGATATAGCTATATGTTCTGCCCCCATTTTTGTGAAAGCAGCCCCCCACCCGAAAACAAACACAGACACACACGCACTCACGCATGCACACGAATGCACGCACATGCACAGACATCACTGTAAAAACTCCCTAAAGAAGCTTGTGTTGATAAGCCTGACGAATGAAGACCAAAGTTTTCACTCCCAGAGGAATCTCTAAGGGGCAGTAAGGAAAAGTCAGAAGAAACAAGGGGTCAGGGAGCTGGGTTTTACTGAAAACAAGGCACACACACACATCATATCAAACTGCTGGAGGCTTGATTCTTCTCAAATACACAAAAGAACCATTACTGTCTTATGGTTATATTTAGATTAAGTGCTCTAAAATAAGATGAATTCATGAGGGCAAGACATTTGATACAAAAAAAAAATCAGCTGCTGGATCAAAACAAACTATCATTAGCATCCCCTAAGGCTTTCGGGTTTTCTGGTCCATTATTATTATTTATCTCAGTCCTTACTAATCTGTCCTCTCAAGCTTTATACAAGGAAAGCCTCTCCTGTGTGTGTGCACTGGGATATTTATGAGAGTATTCATCTGTGCTTGAGCAAAGATGAAGGCTTGGCCTCATTTCAGGTTCAGCGAAGTTGTGTGCTTGGCCAGGCAGTGTTTTTTTTTTCAGGTAGGCGGTAAAGCTAAATGTTTAGTCGCAACCAGCGCTAGCGTACTTTATTGGTCCTGATTGATTCTTCATGTGCACCAGTAGACTGGTGCTCAGGCCGCACTTTATGCAAATCTGCCAAATCTGCAAATTCTCACCCGAATGGATCTGACGGTGCTCCCTGAACTTGTCCCTTTGGGTAAACATCTTCCCCCAGCCTCCTCAGAGTCTCTCCTTGGAGTTAGTGATGAGGTGTGAACGTAGTGTCTCCAAAGTGTAAACCCCTTGCCACAGTGAACACAGGAATGCAAGCTTTTGGCACCGTGGCTTCTTGAACCCTGCTTGCTGCGCAAAGAATTGCTGCACTGCGTGCAGTGGTACGGCTTGTTGTCAGAGAGGATCTTGTGAGAGTCGTCAGGGCCGGTTCCTGGCATAGGCAACCTAGGCAAGTCGCCTAGCTCGCCTTCTTTCTTTCTCGTTTCTGATGAAGCTCCTGTCACACTTAGGACATGAGCTCTGTCAATTTAATTGTCCAGAGTACCGTCCCCATCAGCTTGCATGGCAAAATAATCAATAGACTACCATTTGATCTTATTTAGGGCAGCTCTGAAACACTCCTGCTGGCTTGCATTGATTCCACTGTCTTGTACCTCTTCCTTTATGCTGAAACATAACTTGAGCAATGTTGATAAATCAAGACAAAGAAATACAGCTGGTAGCCAACTACATTCAGGATTCAAGAGACAGCATTTCTCAACAATCGTCTTACAGAAAAATTCTCTCTCTTGGTCCTAGTTACAATGGCAATTCAATTTTTACAAATATTTACACAACAAGTGGCTTTTTGTATCAAAGATGTGCTGCTAGATATACACTCAGCTCTGGCTAGAAGATAAGAGATTACAGAAACATGAATACAGACAGAAAATTGTCAAATAATTTCAAATAACAGTGCCTTTCTCCTGGAGTATCCTAATTCCTTTCTCAATCTACTTTTACTGATTATTAAGTTATTTACAGATTATCATCAGACTTACCATTAAGTTTCTTTCAACAACTTTGAGGTGATTTCAGCGGCCTTTTGCTGTTGAATGTAAACTTTCAACTTACAAATTTCAATTCAACCCTAAAGGCCTGCTGACCTGAAAGGACAGGGTCCAAGGGTGCTCTGATGGTCCACCTTAACTGCAGTCACCAAAATTGAATTTCGGAAAAAAAAATTTCGTTTTGTCTATTGCCTAACTCCTGTGTGTAGAAAGCCAGCATCCGATCTGCGCAGCTGGAATATCTGCAGTTATACTTTATACTCACATATTTGCTAATATTGTGGCATTGCAAGACTACGCGTTTTCTAAAGTTACACAGCATTCCTTTGCACATACTTTTAGGTGACCTGCAGCCTCTGCTGTTTTCAAGTTTAAGAGACTGTGTCATTACATTGAGCAAACCTGATTCTGATCACGACACACCAACATCAGCAATTTTCTGTGAGACCACACAGGGCATAGGGTTGCCTCAGGCTGCTTCAGAAACAGCTAAATAAAGAAAAACTGTTCAATTCTCCACCCCGCTTTACATGGCCTTAATTCACTCCAAAAAAACCCTTTGATGTTTGTGAGGTAGAACTGAGCAGATGCATGCATGGGTAACCTGCTAATCATAGAGGATTTGTCATTTCACACCAGGAAGTAAACCTGTTTTATTTTTTAAGGGCTTACGGAAAGGTGAGGGTGTTGGCCTACACAAACTAATGAACCACACTAAGGTTTTTAATTTTTGGGGACACAAATGTTAATTGTAGTTTTCTATGCTGCATAGATCACAAGAAACATAAAAGACACAGGGTCCTTTATTGTGGACAAAATAAACTTCCCAAGACCATTACAAAACAGTAATATAAATTTTTATATCAACATATCACTCAAGGATGTCACTAAACATTTTCCTTTTCTTTGACTCCCCTGTTTGAATCTCTATCCAATGTGCCTTTCTTTTGCTGAAGTGTGCAAGGCCAAATTTGGGCCAGATGTGTCGCCCAAACTGATCTGATCTTAGCTGAGTTTCACTGGGAACTGCAACAGAATGAGAAAGACAGAGATAGAGGTCAATCTATATGTTTTATAAACTATAAACAAATGAAAAATAGAGCCACAATGGTTCCAATCGATATTAAAGTGTATCGCAGTTTCCAATTCACTCACTAAGCTCCAGTGCGATGCTTTGCCTTTGGCTCACAGTGGCGCTATTCCACACTGCCTCTAGAAAGCGACTCCCATACCTAGAGCAGGCCAGCTGGACATATGTGCCCTGCAGAGAGAGGGGTTCTGGATGAATATCACCAATATTGCAAACTCATTCCCCACTCAGAAGTGGGGGATTTTCAACCCACACTGTGGGTTGGTGCCCCCTGTGGTCCAAGCAAAATTATGACATAAAACTGTTTTTCCCCACACTGAACCCACAATACATTTCCCTCACACTCCACCTCATAATGATATGATTTTTTTTTGTTATTTTGTGTAGGTCTATTTTTTGCTGATGTATCGCTGATGCATCTGAGCACAGCGTGAAGCCACACATCTTCTAAATAACCACTCAAAATGCTGATGTGATCTTGAAGTGATGTTAAATAGTGAATCTGGGGCATCTTCAACACACAATGCAGTAGCCATACCTCCATTTTTCTCAGGATCTTGCCCTTGCCCTTGTCACTGCAGGTGGTAACCAGAGCCTGCAGTGCGTGGCTGCCGAGCTGGTGGGACCCAAGTGCCTGGAGCTCAGCGGGGCTCAGGCTGTGAAGGCTGTTCATGAGCAGAGAGCGGTCTTTAAACTTGGCCAGGGACTGCACCAAACAGGAGCCATGATAGCATATTGCCTCTAGGGGGCGCT
Source organism: Tenualosa ilisha (assembly GCA_015244755.2). Classification (NCBI taxonomy): domain Eukaryota; kingdom Metazoa; phylum Chordata; class Actinopteri; order Clupeiformes; family Clupeidae; genus Tenualosa; species Tenualosa ilisha. The sequence goes on from PYXC01002106.1 coordinate 1,796,097, forward strand.
ACAAAAGCAAGCAGATTGAGATGCAGTATAACAGTTGACACTGAGGCCATACCAACATTGTGTCCCTTGTGTGTTTACGTTTTGATTACGAACTTGATTACGTTATTTTCTTTACAATAATAATGCCTTGATTAGATTACACATTGAACAGCTATAGCTGCATGTCTCATACAGGAGCCTGACTCCCAGCTCACACCTTTACAGGTTGTGGTGTGTCTGTGTTTTTGTTCAAAGTGTCTGAATGGTGCGGCATAGACATATGGTATATTTCTCACCATATATGCTCCCTGTGTATATGTAATGTGCATTTGTGATTTTGGTATTACTGCAGCCTTTTTCAGTTGCTGCCCATGTTGTGTCTTCATGTGTGTATTTGTGCACCTGTGGAGGTGGGGCGTCCTCAGCAGTTTCATCTGGTGAGGGGTAGCACAGCTCATAAGTGTACAAAGACAAGAAGAGAGGGAGAGAGGAGGCATGGCGCGATGCAGGCTCGGCACAGTGGAATGCCTGTGGAGAAAGGCCAGTGGGAGAAAAACATACACATGTATACACATCAGTAATATGGATACAATATATATCAACCACACACACACACACACACACACACACACACACACACACACACACACACACACACACACACACACACACACACACACACACACACACACACACACACACACACACCACAGACCATTTCAAAAGTACTGACTATGCAATTTTTAAGATAAATTGCTCATTGTTGGAATCACAATAAATGAATACATAACCTGGATTGTTACACTTGTCTTGCACACTAACTTAACTGCAAGAATGCAAAGCCATGCAATAGCATTCTAGAATCGCTGCAGCAGTATGTCTCACCTGTAGAAGGTTTTGTAACATCGGACCCTGTGTTTCCTCTCGTTCCACACAGCTCTTTACCAACTGGACCACAACGCCCATGTGACCAGCTGCCAAGATGGCCTCCAGACCTTCCACTATCTCATTAAACACTTTACAGAACTAAAAAAAAAAAAAACAGAAAACAACAATAACAGACTTTTTAAACGGTTAAATAATACCACTGGAATGTGTATAACATCCAATGTCTACATGTGATTCAATTTTAGTCTAAATAGAGAGATTTCATGTTTTACCACTTTCAGGTTAGCAGAGGCAACTATAAATTTCTGTATGGGGAAGTTCGCAATGGGATGCAGGGAAAGGTCCACCAGCTTCTTCTTCAGGTGGCTTTTGTAGAGATCACAGAGCAAGGCCTTGTGGGAAAACTGTATGACTGTTTCAAGCAGGCGACTTGAGGTTTGGTCCTTAAAAAATACTATGAGAGGACTAAACCAGACAAGAGAGGAAAAGCAGTCATAGGATGGTTATTTTGCCAACTGTCAAACAAATAAAAAATATGCAGTACAATTTAGATGAATAGATCTAACCTGATTCCGGGAACAGAGCTGATGCCAGTCAGATATCCCATGATGCTTTTGTTCATCTGTTTAAGAAGCTTTGGTCTTTTTCTGTGACAAACTGTCAACATTGTCTGAAGGACTGGGCTGGCATTTGAGTCAGTTACACACACTGGGCAAGACAAATAGGCATCTTAGGCAAAGGACATCAGGAGCCACAGGCTTTAACTCAAAAGTTATTATTTTTATGTCAAAGATGGATATTGAAAAACATAGCCCTACAGTGCCTTCTTTGCTACAGCACTATGTTTTTGTTGAAGGAGGACATACCATTGACATTCTCCATCAAACAAGCCGAGAGGTTCTTCAGCTCAAACCAGAAAGAGACAGGCGCTTCGTAGTCTGTCAGTGTGGGGGTGTTATGTTTATCTTTCCCACCTGAAACAAATCCATCATTAAGGAAAACATGCAAATATTCTGCATACTGTATGCAATCAAACACCTGAGACCCACTGACTTCCAGTGAACACTCATGAGCTACTTCTGTCCATTGACTGTTATACATTGGAATGTTGTACAGTGATACAAGTACATGCAGCCAAGTTGTCTGAGTCATTACTCACCTTGACGAGAGTCAGGACGTGCAGGGGCCACACACCCTGCCAATACGTGCACCAGAGTGCGCACCACATGTGAGCCGTGTGTGTTTTTGATGAACTCCAGGAGGTTCTCTCTGACTACGTTACACAAAGACAGCACTTGCTCCTCCAGCATCCCACAGTCCTCCGCTTCCTTGTCGTCATCACCGTGTTTAGCTGGCTCCTCTTGCTCAGACGGACTGTTGTCTGGGAGACAAGGACAGATGATAATTCTATCGAGCCAACTCAGAATTAACAAACATCTGAACATACAGCATGTGATTATTTCACCTGTGCCACAGAATACTATTCAGTTACAGCTACAGTGTGTGGAACAAAATTCTTCCGATGTAATACACACACAACCTCACAAAACCTAATAAGCCTTGGTACCTCACCTGTCCATCTGGACATCTGTCTTAGAGCACTCTCTATCACGTGTCCACCACAGCGGTCACATGACACATCTTTGAGCCCCAACCCAGCCTCTCCGCCAAGTATTAACAAGACTTGCCCAACCTGAGCAACACTGGCAAAAGGCAGCAGCTTCTGAAGGGCGACACTGCCCGTCATGTCCATGGCAACTACAGAGGCCTGACCCTCCATTTCTCTCAGCACATTGTCGACAAACAGAGCTACAACACAATGAAAACATGATCAATTTAAAGCACTTAGCACTAACAAAGGCTGTACTTCAACGCAATCTTCCCCGACTTTACCTTTCTCCTCGTCCCCACTGAAACCTTCATTCAGCATGTCACTGACTCTCCGAAAGTAACCTACAGTTTGAGCGTCCAGACGTTTCCTCCCATTTCCCCCACTGTTGCCTTTTCGCTTCTCTCCGTGTCCAGGCCATTTTTTCTTATTCTCTCTTTTCTCTTCTTTCGGGTGCTTCTTTGTACTTTCTTCCATATTCTCCACCATGTCCGTTTATCTTCGTATATTCACATCCGTTGACAACCGTGACTGTTAATAGACACAAGCTTTCCAACGTTTACAATCGTCCTTTACAATGTTTACAATCATTCGCTTCCTAGATGTGAGGCTTAACGTTATAGAAGTGTCTACAGAATGTGCAAATTCAGGAGCTGCCTGAGCGTTAGCAGACTATAAACAGACACAGTTATACCTTGCCTCAAAGTACAAACTCTAAAACGTACCGGACAATGTAACGTTAGCTAACGTTAGAGCCATGTCCCAATTTAAGGTAAAAGGTACACAAACAGACCATTTGCAAATTATGTACAATTTAGAAATTTAAAACACTGCCTCACACCACTACTCACATGTTTTCGTGCTCGCGTGGAAATTACGTCAATTGTCGCATAAAATATACGTCATCCAACTCTATTGCCCCCCTCTTGTCCCAGTGTTAATTCAGAAATTATTTCTAGCTCTGTGTGAGTGCTGATACAGAAATGTAAGCAAATGTAAGCAAACACAAAAGAGACACTATAGCCTGCCAATAATATTGAAATGGTATAGGCTACTAAACTTCACGAATTCAGTTTCAATAGCTGTGGAATATGGCTCATCAAATTTCAAATCAAACTCCACTTACCATTTAACATCTCATCCTTCTTTTGGATTTTTCCCATAGTAAATTAAAAAGCTGGACATCGGGCACTAGACAGTGCATAGATCTACTGGCTAAATTTTGGGCTACGTAGCTTAGAGCCCATGCTCTGAAAAGTTTTAACATTATACTTCTTACCCACTAGGTGGCACTACTTAGGCTACAATATTCCCTCTGCACTGCATGAGTTTGTGTCAGCTCTTGTGCGTTTTCACGAAGCAGCCCATTATACCGATGTCCTCTATTCATCTGCGTATATCTATCCCTTTATTCCTTTATTTCTTCTTTGCTTCACAGTTTCTTTAAGTTTTGAGACTGTGAGGCTATTCTTTTTGTAGGTCTACTTGATCAAGTTGTAGGCTATGTGCCTATTTCCCCATGTGCAGTGTTTTTTGGAAGACCAGGTTCACTGGTGTTTTGTAGCTTACGAGTTATTATGTGTGTGAAGTAGCTGAAAACATCTCAAAACATGAGACTAGTACCTTGTAAATATAACTTAGCCTACTAACTTGCATCATTCAACAACTTAAAGGGACTCATTAGCCTATAGGGATGAGTGTATGTGCATGACAATTTCAGTGATTTCATTGCAGTAAAATGAAAACATAATGCTGTAGTTCTTCACCTATCTTGTCAGAGAATTAGCCTGATTGTTTTAAGTGACAAGCTGCAGTATATGGAGTCATCTGCGCAAGGTCACCAAGCCCAGACGAATGCAGGCTCATCTGTGGCTGGAGCCATTAGAGTTATTGATCGTGCTGTCAGTCTCCAGGGAGCTGCTGGGATTTCTGCTCTGCTCTGCAGGCCTATTTCCGTGGGCCACAGCCAGGGAGGGAGATGCCAAGAGGGTCTAGATATACAGCAGGATACACTGCAGCTAGCTGTCAAAGTGAAATGGGATCCATTTGTGATCTCATGGTTTTTGAAAGAGAATGAGAGTCTCTCTCTCTCTCTCTTGCTCTTGCTCTCTCTCTCACTCTCTCTCTCTTGCTTCATTTCATTCTCTCATTTTTTCTCTCTTTCAGCTGTGTACCATTTTCTGTATGGAGTTTGTTTAGAATTTCTCTCATTTATTCAATGCAAGATGTATATGATTGTGTGAATATGTGGGAGTGAGAGTACAAGAGAGACTTGAAGAATGTGTGCGTGGAGAGAGAAAGAGAGAGAGAGAGAAAGATAGAGAGAGAGTACAAAAGTGTGTATAAGGAGAGGTAAAGTGGAGGAAGCAGGGCTACCCTGTGGACGTGACCCCGGCTGCTGTGGGTAATCCTCAGTGAGAGACCTGCTGGGTCTCCAGGGCACTGGCATGCCCCTTCACATCCACCCAACAGTTCAACACCGTCTGGACCACGACTGAGTGTCTGTCTCTGTTCTCTCATCAACACACACACACACACAGACACACATGCACACATTCCCACACACACACACACACACGGAGAGTGTGAGAGTGTTTATTGACTATCCTTGAGCAATGCCATGGGGACAGTGGGTCTCCTCAGTGAGTACTCTGAGCATGTTGTAAGTGTGCGCTTTCATCTCCACGGTAATACGTGTGTCCAATGTGATAATTGCGCCGGGGCGAGGCACCCGGTGCTGCTCGCCTTCTGTGCTGTGTGACACGCTGCTCTGGGCCCAGACGGAAACGTCTGATCCAGTAAGTATCCCCCCCCACCCCACCCTCTGCTGCACCAGTCCCTGCATCCCCCTAACCCCCATTCCCCCTCCCTCTAGCTCCGGGTGAGAAGGCACTCAATGGGCCACCACCTTCTCTAATCCCTCTTGACATCAGGATGGCCATTTGGAAGCTGAGGAGGGCACATGGTTCATAAATATATATTTTTTTGTGGGAGAACCAGTCATCATGACCATGGCACTTAGTCACTGACACTGTCCTAACAACCCAGACCTCATGTTTCTGAAGTGGCCATATTCACCCCGTGACAAATCGTGACACATGGATATGCTCACAGCAGTGTTGCCTCTGACGGTGCCTTTCTCTGTCAGTGTAGTCATCAGACCATCTGACAAATTAAGTTGCCAAATGTCGTCATTATGACATGCAGATTGCACACTAGCATATATTACTGCCAGCGCTTCATTCATTATATTGTGCTTGGCAATATTCTAACAATCTTATCATTTATGACAATGTGTAGATATATGTGCACAAATATGTATCTAATTATTCTGGTATGTTGTGTAACAGTAAGATTATCCCTTTTTTAGATCATCTGAGTAACTATGCAAGGCATTATTCTGACATGATCATAATTCAGAGGATAACAACTGACATGAATCCCAATTATATTTGCACTGTAATATGCAACTAATGGCATGTCAATGCGGTCATTTTGAATATGTATGGCGTATAATTATGAGAGTGTGATTATGACTGAAGTATAGCAGCAGCAATTCCAAGTATACACATCATGCAGAAATCATCATGCATATAGTAGATATTGTTATGTTGTGGACCAAATTTAAAAAGGTGAGTAGCTTATAGTAGTTTAATAACGTTTATATGCAGCCATTATTCAGGACCACCAGGTCCTGTAGTGCCTCACAGTGCAGGGGTCAGCATCTTAGAAGTTTGTTGTATGTATTTATCACCTGAATGACTCCAAGATCAACAACGTAAAGCTGCTGTCAAATCCTAAGTTTGGTGACATTTATACCAGTCACCTCTGAGTGCTAAGGCTTTATTTAATAATCTGCTGTATGTGTCATATGTTTCCTGAGTCTAAGATAAACTGAATTGACTGAACTGAACATGTGTAAGTGTGTACTTTTGCATATAGAGTAGTGTTTGTTTTCATTATTCCCTTATCATTTAGAAAGCAAACAACGCTCCATAAAAGTAGCCATGCATGGTTACCTCTATACATGCATGGTTACTCAGAGTGTTCCCTCCATTCATCCTGGAGAAAGGCGGACAGAGGGGGAGAGAGAGAGAGAGAAAGGAAGACTGAGAGAAAGAGTAAAAACAATAAATTCCTGCCCACTGAAGTCTGAGTCTGACTAAAGAATGTGACCATTGAGACTGCAACTTCAACACGCGGACCCTTTGACGTCCAGTTGGGCTTAAAAATGTGTTAAAGGAGGGGAGGGAGGCCCCAGAGGATTAGCGAACAAAAGGATCCCTCTCTGTCATCAAAGGGGCTCATCCTCTCCAGGCTCATCCCAGCTCTGGCGGCAGGTTTTAGTTTTTTGGGAGGGGGTCAAGTGGGTGTGGAGACTGAAGAACGAAGGCAGAGAGGGGGACATTGAGATGAGTTGTGGCTGGTGTGTGTGTGTGTGTGTGTTGGGGGGGGGGCAGAGCACATTTCAAAGGTAATCTTTAACTTTAAGCCCTCACAGGCCTCTGCCTGTAATGAAAACCCCTGTTGCAGACACCATGTTGCTTATCACTCCCCTGGTGGAGCCCAGCCGCCCTCTTTCTTCCCACTCCCTTTTGTCCCGGTGGCATTTAAGTGGCACTATTCACTGGCCTGGATGACCAGAGAGAAGGGTCTCCTTTTGAGTGGCCTGAAAGGGACAGCCCTCTGCTCTAGCCCTTGGAGTCTCTCCTAAAACAACACACAGTCACTAGAGACAAATATCTCCTTTGTTGCCTGGCTCTTTAGGATTTTGTGCTCACAATAGTGGGCTGACTTTGGCGATGTTCTCAAACAGGAGAACTGTTTGATATGGAAAATATAAACACACTCCACAGTTGGTTGTATAAATGTATTTCTTGTTTTCTGTTTTAGTTATAATGGTTTCTAACCACTCTTGCGTGGTATCGAATTCTGCTGATAATGCTTTACTTTGATTTCGTATTTTAGATGTGAAGAACAGTGCATAGTGATAAATAATATGGCCTCAGGATAGTGTTGCAGTCCTATGTGTCCTGATCATCCACTTAGTCTTTGTAAACCTTGAGCTCAAGTCTTACATCCTCTCTCCTTGGTTGCTCAATGGTTGTCCAACAGGGCAATAACATCCACAATTTGAAGTGTGTATGTGTGTGAAAATGTAAGTATGTAAGTGTGTGTGTGTGTGTGTGTGTGTGTGTGTGTGTGTGAGCTTGTGTCTGTTCGCACTGGTATACTTTGGTATATTATACTTACTTATTTACATTACACGTTATTGGCACATATAATGAAGTATGTCAACTGCAATGACAATTGACATAATTTCATGTACCTAAATAGTGTGGTAACAATGCAGCATGATAGACTTTGTGAACTTTGAACGCTTACACTCTTATGGCAAACCATTGACATTAATTGTTTGGGCTGCTGAATGATTGGCCATTGGTGGCTGTACATCCCATAGTCAGAATTTTGCATGTCTTAGCATGTGTTCCGAGTGTTGTGCTGATCTTGTATTGCTTTTGGTTTGCATCTTCAAGATACCGGCTGTTGAAGCATCATGTTTTCTCATTCACGTCTTTCAGTAGGTGGCGATACACCACAAAAAAGTTGTTATGGCCTAAGCTGAAAGACATACCACAAACATCTGTTAATGTTGGGCACCATGATTATTGAGTTATTCTGCAAGACCTAAATTTTGACTTACCCAGCTTTAACAAGGGCCAGTCTAGTGGTGTGTGTGTGTGTGTGTGTGTGTGTTTTAGTCCCTGTTGGTCAACAGGGACTAAGAGGTTCTACTCCACATCAGCCTGGACAGCTATATACACACCACCCTTTTTGTGTGCTAGCAGTAGCGGCCGTCATCATGTATTTAGGTATATGGATGAAAATAGTCAAAAAAAAGAAAAATCAGAGAGAGGGGAGCTAAAACTTTTCCTCTATTTCTTCTCCCATCCCTATTTTTTGTCCCAGTTATAAACTCCCCAATACCCCTATTGATTTCCATTAATATTTTAGAGGAAACTTTATCACAGTTTTGGGGCCAGCGCAACGTGAGGCTTTGAAGCTCCTTACTCTCTTTCTCTCTCTCCTTCTCACTCTCTCTCTCTCTCTCTACTGCAGCTGAATATCCACCCATGCTTCCTGAACACGTCCTTGCTTAACATTCAAACAAAAGACAAGTGGCAGAGGCCCACTGTCCACACTATCTGAATAACAGAGACGAGTGCTCATTAGTAAAGAGCAACAATAACAACAACAGACAGAAAGATTAAAGTCCACTAAGTGGAGTTATTATAGAGTGCTAAAAACAACTAGTGACACACTTGAGTGAGTGCTTACTGGTGTGTATTACAAAGAGATGAAAGCATGTCATGCAGCCAGTTAACTGGGTAGTCATATCTTACAGTAGAAACACTAATGTCCTGAGTTCAGCATCAGACAGCATAGCCTATTTACTGACGATGACACATTTCTTACCAACATTGTAAGGCACCTTGAATAAACTTGTCTATTGAATGATTAGGTGTAATGCTAATGATAGTCAAGCATGGCTTATAGTAAGCATAGGAAATCACAGGAGCGTAAACACGTTCTCCGCCTGTGTGTCTTCAGGTTGAGGTTTGGAGCAACCACCAGCAAATCAATGCGGATCTCCATGCATCATCATTATCATCACACTCCCATGAGTCAGGATACTGACAGGAAACTACTTGGCGTCATTAGCTCAGCACTCAAATTCTGACAGTTTCCACATGCCAAGAGATTAAAATGGAACAATGTGCCACTTCAGGCTCTCCACCACAGCATTTGTTACATTGATGGACACTGCTTTGTCAATGAACGAAATGCATCTACTTAATATGTGCAGTTATGCACTGTTATCTCTGAAAACTACAAACAAACAGTAGTCCTTACTGTAGAATGTAAATATACAGAAAAATGGTTTAACTTTCCTCTTTATGATCTAGCATTTAAACAAGTCAATTAAGGTCAGCCAACAATTATCTGGCACCTGCACCACAGACACACTCACTCACACACACATACACACACACACACACACTTTCACACACATATGCTTTGTGCCCACCTACTACATGTCCCCATTTCACAGAGGGAACAATTTTAATTAGTCCGCATTGCTAGGGCTTTCCTCCCCATTGTGGTGGAAATAAAAGTGTCTCATCCCTCGAGTGGCTCTCCTCAAGGAGCTCTGGAGCCCACTGTGTGAGGGTCTTGCTCCAGGCAGACTGCAGTCTCCTGCTGCCTCGGGGCCTGGGGATCCGGGCCCTTGATGAGGGTGTATATGAAGCTCTGTGGGGATGTTTAATGAATGACCCCTGCGGAGAGTAAAGGTATCCTCACTCGGGCTCCCCTCTCTGGCACCAGCCTGGCTGAGTCAGCCCCAGAGTATGTTTACCACCCTCAGACCTCAGTGGCAGGCTTAGCCAATTGTGTGTGTGTGTGTGTGTGTGTGTGTATGTGAGTGAGAGAGAGAGAGAGACAGACAGACAGACAGAAAGAGTCAGAAGAGTTAAAGATTTTCACACAGCATGCATGCACAGCAACAGGATTTTGCCATTTTGTTAAGGATGCATTGGATTATATTTTTTTTGTGAAATTGGGTTCCAATGCCAATTCCAATACCAATGCTTCTTCTTAATGAAGTCCCAACATGCTGAAACTTCAACAACCAAGACACAAAGCTATGTATGTATAAATGCACTGACAGAATTTTTACCTCCAGCACCACTGTTGCTCCATGCACATTATGGTGAGGTTGGCAGACTGCAAGCCTGCAGTGCAGTGCATTGCTCATTTATCCAATCACAGAGTCCTGTGCTGAGGCCTGACTCTTTTGCCTGGCTTGCCCAGATCTCCACAGAGGCCTGTGATGGGCCGAGGTACTGCTCAGGACAAATTAGAGGGGGTCAAAGAGAGACCTCATCCCATTATCTGAGGAAACTCTCACAAGTGGCCTGGGCTGGCAGAGTTGAAAGCTGTGAAGTAATCCTGCCCCCAGGCCACAGCCCAGGACACTGGGACACTTTCAGAGGATTTTACACTCACCCCCTGTCCACTGAGAAGAACTGAGAGGGTGTATGGGTCGATTTGCACAGGCATGTCATATGACTGGGCATATGACTGTCTGATAAACGACAACAGATACGGCTCTCGTGGCTGTAATGGCTATTAACTTACAAAGTGACTTGCTAAAATCACATTACAGTTTTCAGATATTTTGGCTGATATGTTTAAGTCTGTTTATCCAGCATGCATTAATGTGTGCGCAAAATACAGAGCTATGAGGAAACGATCTGCAGTTAATTATCTTGTCTTCTTGTTATCTTCATTGTACATACTTCCATTTACATGGATGCACGCAGTGTGTGGGCTTTAAATAAATCTACTTGCTTGCAGTACATTGTCTTTATCAGGCAAAGATTTTTTTACAGCTTAAAATAGTCAGCACTTCATCATGCAATACTATAACTTCAATGTGGTGGTCAAATGTAAAACACAGAGCACGAGAGACATAGGGAATACGAATATTAACTTCTCTACCACGGTCTCAAGATTACAAATATTTCAATAATGAACGTTAGTTTGCTAATCTGATTTAAAGTTATCCATTCCAGCATCACTTGGATAACTCTGCTCTCTACTCTCAACACATTTCCGGGTATGACATCGATGACACAAAGCTTTTTCCCAGTCCAGCCTCAGTATAACTTTACAAGAATGAGCGCCTATGCGCATCGAGGGTGTGTTCCGCCAGTAGAGGTGTCAAGGCTGACTGTTGATTGGAATTGAGGGCGCTGTTCACCAGATGGGGTGCTGAAATTTAAGAGACAGGTCTACGGTGTCAAAAAAGCGTGTTTGGATAGCTGCAGATGTTAGTATGACTATGGTTGAACTAATACATGGCAGGTGTTTTCATATGTTATTGTTGGGGAAATGTTTTACGAGGAAGTAAATTTAACGCTTGCTGAACATGGAGCAAAAAAAAAAAAAAACATCTGGCAAAATGGATGGATATCGGCACATCTATGCCATTGCACTAAAATGAGCATCGCGCCTTGTAATCCGGTAATGTTTATTGTTCTGCGTTCACAGCTACAACTGTGATACCACCAAGACGCCATAGGAACTCGAGTCAACACTCTATTTTAGGTTTTGCGGTCTCTACTCAGTTTTATCTTGCGACTAGGACATCGACGCCTAATCGCTGTGACATCATCACTTTTCCGTCGCAACCGTTAAATATCTAACAAGGTTGAGTAACCAAGGAAGACAAGGACGAAGCTGTGCGCTAGCGCGAGGAGGACTTAATAACAGCTACGACACATTATGGCGTCCAGGGAACTGACGTTCGTTCCAGCCAAACAGCAGGGTGATGGCAGGGAGCGTTTCACAAAGTTATTTTGAGTAAGCATGTGAACAACGGAGGATGACATGGCAGAAGCAGCAAGTCCAGCAGGAAGCGCGTCCAAGGGGGAGTATCCATATGAGGAGTACGAGTGCAAAATATGCTACAACTATTTTGACTTGGATCGCAGAACACCGAAAATTTTGGAATGCTTGCATACATTTTGCGAGGAGTGTTTAAACACTTTGCACCTCCGTGAAGACCGACCTTGGCGCATAGGATGTCCGCTTTGTCGCCACAAAACGCCTGTGCCAGAATACAGGATACAAAACCTTCCGAACAATACTAAAGTGACCGACGCTTTCCCCCTCTACTTTGAGTCAGATCCCCTTCCACAGGATAGTTTGCCGCCCTATCCCCCGCCACTACACCCTGCACTCATAGCACTTCGTCGTGAGGAATCGAGCCGAGCAGCAACAGGAGCCCCGGCTGAGGACAGTGCTACGGTCTCTGTGGCTGCTGCCGCCGCGTACGAGGCTGCTGGTTATGAATCCTGTCAGACTTGTAAGCGAGTTGCCCTCACCACGGGTTGTGTGTGTGCTATCTTTGCCTTCCTGTCCATGTTGGTGTTGCTGTTTTTGGGACTTATGTTCATTCACAGCTACAACAACCCTCCATCGCCCGTCGGGCCCATCTGTCTGTCTGTGGCCAGTATATTGGCGATGTTTTCAGTTGTTGTCACGTGGTTGATGTGTTGGCTGAAATACCGCCCCGAATCGGACAGCTCGCGCTCTTCCATTGGTGGCAACAGACGATAGACCTTGAAAGAACGTCTTGTGTTGACCAAATGCAGGCCTAGGCCTATTTGTAAAGTTTACTAAACACATATAGGCTATATCAGAAACACTTTGCAAACAGACTTATAAAGGAAAACATTTTAAGGACATGATCAATGACTGTGTGTCACTTAAAATACTGCTGTCAGAATCTCTTCAGACAATCACTTAGAAATGGTACTTTGTTATCCTGTGACTTGTGCTGACCTACATATCAAAATGGTCTTCTGTAGCCTATAGGCCTTGTGGATTCCGTTCAAAAGTCAAATTCTCTGTAAAGGACACTGTAATGTTTACTGTCAACGGGAGTTTCGCTATAAATGAAACGTTTGTCAATCAGACACAAAACCTTCGTTTATTGACAATTGCGCATGCTCATGAGTGTTGGTGGGAGATAAACTGCCACTACCGCTCTGAAAACTGCCATCCCCCTAGTGCCACCTATGCCGAATTCAGCCTCTATCTGCCCTCTAGCGGCAGCTGGAAGTGCCCATCATAACAGTGAATAAAAAACTCCAGGAAACTATTAACAAAAACCATATAGAGAACAAATTAGCCTTATTCCAAATGAGGTTTTATAGGTGAACAAAACCATCAAATTAGCAAGAATCATGCTTGAATCAATGGCTTAAATCTTTAAGTATTGTACTGAGCAAAACTGCCAATTCCTGAGGTGGTGTGTTTTTTTGATGTCAGTAAATTCAGTTAAGACAATAATTTATTTAAGTTGGATGAAATCGCCACTACAATCACCACTGTGCTATTTAGTTTGGTGTTAAAATGTAAAATGAATGATTGCTTCTGTTTAGATGAATAGTTTTCATATTCAGGTGTGAATGCACACAGTATAGTCTCTTTCCGTTGTATGGCTGTAAGTTAATACTATTTCTCTTTCTGGTGGCACTGCTAATGGTGACTGACACCTATTTCCCATATAACTGTAATGTGTAGTCTTTTCCTTGCGCTTGGAGAATGTCTGAAGTACTGTAAACTTCATACGCACCACTATTTGTCATGATGTAAACGATTAATAATTGGAAACACATCGCAAACCGCAAAATTTGCAGTCTTATTCAGAGGACTACTTATCCAGTAGTTTCGTTAGAATCTTCTACTTGAAAGGTTTAAATATACCAGATGAAAAGTGATACTGCCGAGGCTCAAAATTAAGTAGGAATAACAAAAGCCTGTTGTTTTTTTCACCCATAATTTTACTGTGATTAAGTATATGAAATGAAATCTTAACTCACATTGAAAAGGTTATTGTAAAAATTATGTTATTTAGTGGCCACATCAAAAGCAAAGTCTAGGATATTAGGAGGAATTGCAGACTGAAGAATGTGGTAAAGTAGGCCCACTCCAAAAACGGTTTAGGTGCATTTCTTAAAATCCTATATTACGGAAAAATATGTGGTTTTGGTGTGCTGCATAAGCAAATTTGCAGAGAATTGCACCCAATTCACATAACATTTACATTGCCAACTATATAGGCTTATGCTTATTTCATTAACTAGTTCATTAATTTGGAAAGTGTTCACCTAAAACGACATGAAAGTGTGCATTACGGTCTTGCAACTTGTGTTTAGGTGGTCAAGTATGTGGTGAGGATCAAGTCAAGTCAAGTGGATTTTATCGTCATTTCAACCATATACACTGTATAGGGCTATGGTGAGACCAAACAACGTTTTACCACGGATCAAGTGGTGTTACATTTGAAAGTATATACAAAAGACATTTGGGACAGGCTAAATAGCTGTAGAAGGTGCTGAAGAGTGAGATAGGATAGATCTCAAAAACAGATGTGCAGTGTCTTAGCATTGGTCGGAATGGGTTATCACTTTATCGCAGGGTATGGTGCGTGACTGTGAATATTTACCATTATCTCTCGTATTAAGGATATCCCACTAGTGTAAACTTCAAAACCATTCAACCCTACCCCCCCAAAGTTGCCCTCCCGCGGCGAAGACCGCTACCTGGGCCTGTGTAGAGCGGAGCCGAGCGCAAGCGCGGGCCTGGGGTTCACCACGGGGGCAATAAACTCCGTGTTCCTGGTCATCATGTAAAGTCATCAGCATACCCCGAAGGACCTGGAAAACAAATGCCTTTTGCCTCTCATCCCCAAAGGCACAACCTTATTCCTTTCCTCCTTCTCAGCAAGTAGCATTTATCCCGTGTGATGCAAAGCGCCTAATATTCTTAGGCCTGGGTAAGATTCATTGGGACGGGAGAAGTGACAGTATTCATAATAAGGTTGATCTAAAATCAGTTCTCATATGTCAATCATGTAATAGAAAAAAAATGACGGAATGGGCAAATACATTTGTACCTGTGGCAATGACAACAAAGTGACGTTTCTAGGGGTAGGCTACATCCAAGGTCTATTTTTATTCTTGAAACTAACTCTGATGTGAACGAAGCCTCATCAGTGTGAGTCTATTGAAATGTGGGAATTAAGTCACTCAGAAGGTGAAAAAGTCTAATATCGCCTGAAGCTACAAAACCCCAGACGTACTCATGCATAGGAAATGGCCGTTAACAACAGCCTTTTATAGTTATTCTAATGTACTGAGTGAGTATATAAAGCAATTAAAGCAACTGGTTCCTTTTGTATAGGGAAATCATTAACGACACTGTAAAGAACGATAACATACACATGTTATCCTTGTTGTAAATATTTACTTAGGCTATGTGACCTCGAGCGAAGGTGAAAAATTTCTAGCCTATTTATATTATGTTGTGAATACATTTTATTTCTGAATACTCGCTCTTGTTTCATCATTACCATGTCAACAGAAGCACATATTGTTGTCGAAAGAATATGTTAGCTTACTATGTTACTATGCTATCTTATTCAGAAAGTGGCAAGTGATCGCACAGGTAAAACTGTAACAAACAGGCAAGAATTAAGTACATTGCGTAAAGTGTCTAATATCCTACTTGGCCATTGTTTTAATAAAAGGTTCAAGGATTCCATATATTCATCATTGGCCTGCTCCGAATACATCCTAAGGTTATTTTGATTTTTTTCAACTGGGGCAAATTTTTGACTGGGAGTTTTCACTCAGAAATTGATTTGACACGGAGATCCTATATCCCTTTAAAGATAATCAAACTGAGTTCTCCCCACTCCCAATCTCTCCCACTCATTTTTTTTTATGACGGTTTAGAGTTACATCGAGGCCCTACACCAAGGCAGTGACATTTGTCTGAGTGAATATCATTTACATCTTATCGGACAACAATAGAGAGCTTGAACGTTCTTGATATACCTATCTAAAATAAATCTTTCATTGATACTATCATTGCCTGGGCTATTTCATTTTACTTGTTCGCTCGCTCGCTCGTACACTGAAATATCTGACAAAAATCTCTAAAACAATGGTTACACCATGATCTGAGCTCTTTTTTCGAATGGACGCGCACAAATGTTGTTCGGCTTTACTAAAACGTTACCCTCATGGAAGAGGCCACGGACACCACCACCAGCGCTTTAGTGCAACTCCCTCAGCCAGAAGACGCGCTTGTGAAGTGGAGTTTCAAGGTAATTTCTCCCTTAGCACGTGAAAGGACTCCCGTGTCCCAACCATATTTCCCTCCTGCGCTCCATTGTCCCCACGGTCCTGTAGAAAGACAACATTTGAAGTATCTTTTCACATCCACAAAAGGTTGAAATGTTAATGCGACCCCGGATGGCTCAGGAAGCCCTTATTTCCATGTCTAAGTCGTGTGTCCTCTCTTGAAAAGTTTCTTGTAAGTAAAGAACTAGTGCTATTGCATGAAGATTTTCAATTTTCCTCATTCTAGTGCACATAACACGATGGAGTTACATAATTAACGCAATATAATAATAATAATAATAATAACAATAATAATAATAACAATAATAATGATGATGATAATAATAATAAATAGTATACATTATTATCCTTTCCTGAAAACACGCTATTTACGCATTATCTTGTTAGAGGACACTCACATCTAAGCTTAACAAGTTAGGCCTTATAGCACGAAGCCATCAGGGCAGCTGAGATCATTAAACTCATTAAGAAACGTGCACCTGAGGTGAACATCCGAGCATCCCACTGTCCTTAATATTACAACCAGTTGTAAAAGATGGTATTGTCCCATACTAATAAAATCGCCATGCTATGATCGGTGTGGTTTCAGCTGTAAAGTAGCCTAGACTAGACATAAAGTTTTCAGAGACCTTTACAATGGAATGGACAAGCAGTAAATTAAAGTGCTCTTCAGTCAAATTCACCGAATGATAGGTAATCTTTTTATTTATTTTAAGCATATTGTTTGTAAACAGAATGGGATCACGACAACCGTGATTGATTGTGTCCCTGAATGAACGAAGCTATTTGACTGACGTACGATCTTGAATAGAATTCTTTAAGAAAAGAAACTTTACGCATTCATGGAGTGAGCAAGTGGGTTACGGTGTGTGTGTGTGTGTGTGTGTGTGTGTGTGAGAGAGAGAGAGAGAGAGAGAGAGAGAGTGTGAGAGCGACGAGAGAGAGAGAGATAAAGAGAGAGAGAGTGGAAGATGAAGAAAAAGAAGGAGAGAGAGGGAAAGCGAGAGAGACAGAATGTGCATGCGTGTTAAGTGAAGAGTTCACGACAACTGCCCAAGTAGAAAAGAAAAGGATGAGTACACTGAATTTCACGAAAGTTATAAATAACGGTCCCTCGCAATTGTATTCATTCGTACAGACGGATTTTACTGCACTCCCGGCGTCATACCCTGCTGTGTCGCCCTGCACTGCACTCCTTTCATTATATTGCGCCAATAGTCTAAATACATCAATACATTCCTCTAAAGACCGTAGCGATTTTGCTCATATTCGTGTATTCACGGGTAGATGGGCATCAATTTAGGTAGGTAGGTACCATCCAATATACAGTACAAAATTATTAAAGTATGTTAACAGAAACCGTAATAAATGACTAGGCCAGAATCATCACCATAAAACCCAATTCGCAATTGCAGAGCATCTGTCAAGCTCAAATACATAAATCTTTTAAAATTGTGATTGAACTGCTATATTCCCATTCACAGCAACCTAGTGTCGTTGCTGATCGATATCAATATGCTGGACACTTGCTGAAAGTGTGAGTTTCTCAAAACATCACGCATCGTTATGATCTGGGGGTCATTGCACAAGAAAGTTTTCGCTGTCGGACCAATCACAGTCCTCTCTAGGGCCTCGGGACTTTCCCTTCTTGGACCAATCAGAGGCCTAGCAGTGCCTCGGGAGCCAACAGCGCAACAACTGATAAAATGTTTCACCACTGACCGCCGTTCAATCCACAACAAGTGTGTCAACAACAACAATACTGGGGCACAAGTTCAGTGTTTGCAGGGTTAGCCCTAAAACACCACCTTTGAAAAGACTCGACTGTTACACTTATCAGGATAAC
Organism: Tenualosa ilisha; assembly: GCA_015244755.2. NCBI lineage: Eukaryota > Metazoa > Chordata > Actinopteri > Clupeiformes > Clupeidae > Tenualosa > Tenualosa ilisha. The sequence continues at coordinate 1,814,203 of PYXC01002106.1, forward strand.
TCATAACCTACTTGAAAGGATTTGCTGACAAAGTTTCTTTTTAAGGTTGCCTATCTAAGTGCTTGTTGTAGCATCGTGCCCAGGAGGAGCGAAGCTGCTTGCTTCTTTCACGAGTTCTAAATATCGGAGGACGACCAAGGACTTCTCTTTAGTATCTTTTTGCCTGGTTGTAGAATCCACCTTAAATCTTCCGTATCGGAGTGGAGGGGAAAATGACAGCCTTAGCGGGGGGCATACCGAGAATGATGCGCCCCACGCCGCCACAAAACTATCCCAGAGGAGGATACTCTCTTGAAGGTAAGAGTTTATCATCAACACTTCAGCCAGTATTATAAGGCTAAATAGGCTCTAACTGAACGACATTAGCTTCTTGGGTAAATGTGACACAGAGTGAGTTGCATCTAGTGTAAACTATGATAGCCATGATTTTCGATGATACATTTGCACAACTTGTTAGGCCTGCCTCTGCCATATTGCCGTTTTAGGAGGCACAGACACGAAAAGCGAAACTGAAGTAACGTGTTTAATTTGCAATGAAATTTACTTGATGTGAAATTTTGTTGTTTGAGTTATATTGCTAGGCCATGACTTGAGTTTGATTTGCTGTAACAGGTAATGAAGAAAATGTTAAGTAAACCAGTGCAGTCTATTATTATTATCACTAGTATAATTTATTATATTTTATTTTTATTATTATTATTATTATCATTATTATTATTATTATTATTATTATCATTGTGCAGTTATAAGTTACTGATTGCTATTGTTTTTGTATATTTCTTAGAAATGTGTTTGTTTTCAGTTTCCACACCATTAGGTCAGGGTCGAGTAAACCAACTCGGTGGAGTTTTCATAAATGGACGGCCTTTGCCTAATCATATTCGACACAAGATTGTGGAGATGGCCCACCATGGCATCCGACCATGCGTTATCTCCCGTCAGCTTCGTGTGTCACACGGCTGTGTGTCCAAAATCCTGTGCAGGTACCAGGAGACTGGATCTATCCGACCCGGTGCCATAGGAGGAAGTAAGCCCAAGGTAATCACAGAGAACATTTCCGACAAGGATTTTAGGTAGCTGATGAAAAATTGTTTCCCTTTACAAATACCGAAAAGTCCCATTTATTGTTGAATTAGTTTTGTGGACTGGATTTTTGAAGTTGTCTAACTAGTCAACACTTTTACGCCAGTTTATTTACTGATAACCGTTAGTTCGCCATCCATGAACATCACTTATAGAATAGTGGAAAGTTTGATGTACATTAACTGGTAATTTCAAATGTATAGTTTTTTATATTTTAATTGAGTTTGGTGCCCTTTTGTAAACACGAATGTGTCTCACGGTGTTATCATTAGGTGGCTAAATGTGCAACATTGACTCTTATGTAACCCTTAACTTATCCATTTAAAGCAGACTACTTCTCCCGACGTAGACAAGAAAATCGAGGAGTATAAGAGAGAGAATCCTGGCATATTTAGCTGGGAGATCAGGGATAAGTTACTCAAAGATGGGATATGTGACCGCAACAATGTCCCTTCAGGTATAATCATTTTGTTATTAATTCACAAAGCCAAAAAGCAAATGCAATAAGCCTTGATCAGATACACTCGACATAATTTTTTTTGGTTAAGATCTCATCGTCATTTGTTAGTATAGTATGTGTAATTTAAAATAACCTACATTCAACAAAAGCATTCAACAGGTGCTGAATGTGAGTCTGTATGAGGATGTTTTTAGGCAACAGTGACCTCCAGTTGATAATACAACATGCTTTTTAAAATTCGATGCTTTGAATTCGCACAGCATGCTTTTTAAAATATACGACATTTTAATATTTTATAGTCAGTTCAATCAGTCGCGTTTTGCGCTGCAAATTTGGAGGAAGTGCTGAAGACGACGATGAAGAAGACGAAATGGAAAGGAGGGTCCTGGACGAAAACGAAAGGAGAGGCAAACACAGCATCGATGGCATTCTTGGTGATAGATGTAAGTAGTCCTTTTGAAAAGTTTTTATTGTTTATGTAGGTCTTTTCAAGAAATCAAACATGGCTGCCACAGGTGCCCTTTTCTCTTATAGATTTGACGCTTTGAAAACATTATTATTGTTATTATTATTATTAACCAGTAGCCTACCACTAATAGCAAACAATAAATAATATTTTATTATCAGGTTTAACCTAGGCTACACAGTATTTTACTTAACTGTGAAGTCAAGAGATTGCCCTTGATTTTGTGCTGGACATTGCTAACAGCTATGGGATAGTTTGGTCGAGAAATCATTATTTTAATCTCATGGTTTGGCACACAACATTTGAAGACTGCATCACCACATCGAAAAAATACGCATTTCATACTTAAAGGGAAATTGTACCATTTCAAGAATTTTAAGAATTCAGTATATAGCTTAGGTGTCAGTTCATGAGTGTCTCAGAAGTTCAGGAGACAAAAGTCTGAATCAGTTGATCAAACATTTGTCCAAGGGTTCCGTTGCGTAAAAAGACGGTCCCGCGGTGCACAATCGAAGACTTGAGGATGAACTTGGGAGACAAAAGCACTTGAGTCCATTGAGGCTCACGCTTCAGTTTCACTTGGACAAAACCCTGCCTAGCAGCAGCTTGGAGTGTACAAAAGACGCCAACCTTTTCAAAATTTGAAGAGAAAGGAAGAAAAAACGATGCAACAAAAGACGGAGAGAAGACATTATGGGCTGGCAATGAGGGATGAATTATTCAGCGATCACCAATAGTAGCGACTCCGAGCACTTTTATAGACTTCACGCCTGAGAAAAATGGCTATTTTCATCTGCAAAATGTCCCCTTGGAGCCTTTACCGTTATTCAAACATGCCTTTCTCGCACAGGACAATGATGCATAGGACGAAGAGAGCAAAAATGCGTTAGAGTAATCACTGCCAGCGAAATCCATCTTAACACTTGTTGCATTAAGACCTGTTGAAAAATGCACCAGGAGCCACTTAATAATTCCAGTTAGGCTAGGCATGAATGCACATTTCCGACCGCCTAATTATTAACATCAAACATCACCAAAAAGTTTTAAACCGGACAAAAGTGATTTACACTTTTTTCCTCAATATATAGTTCCTTTGACTTTACCGACTCTTCTAAAAATCCATATATTTTCCACGCCGTGCAACTAAAGTCATGCCATTAGTAACCTATATCAGTGCATAAACTGCGTTTTGACTTTACTATCCATGGGCTACGTAGCGCTTTTCCCCCCAATGGAAATAGGTTTGTTATGCTACAATAGCTGTTGAAACAGGGAAACTGATATTGACCCATAGTTTTTCTAACCTCCAACCGAATGCATACTTTTCAGTAATCGAGTTTGCTTTCGACGCCAAGTCGTCAGCAATGCCTCGTCGGTTTCACTGGAGGTGACAGGGTCACGACGAGATCGCTCGCGTCATGCGCAGTGTTACGATCCTCGCACATTATGTCCACTCATTGCAATGAAAACCTTTTCTAGTAGATTAAATCGACTCCTTTATTTGTTTTCACTTTCATCTCGGCACAAAACCCGCCCCCTTCCTCTACGCCCGGGGCGCGCATTCATCCAATATCTTTAGCCACTTTCCTCTCTCTTTTTCAGGAAAGGCGTCTCGAATACAAATCAGTTGGTAATTAGTTTAACTAGCGACTTTTGATACGAACTTGGGTAAAAGCATGATGATAAGGCGAGTGCAGCGAAATGGTAGTGTGTTGTGTGCACTGATTTTTTAGCACACTAGATCAAGTTACATCTACAGGAGGTTTACTTTCGGATGAATCATACTGTCTGACCATCTTCATGATTGACATCGGACGATGTTTACTCTGTTTCAAAGTGATGTGAGATGTCTAAATTCGAAAACATTTTGGAAGCTGATTTGGACAGATATTTGATAGTTTGTTCACCAGAATGAAAGCTATATCCAGCTTTGGATAGACCAGGGTGTTTTCTGAAGCTAATCAAACAGTTTACGTTGTACTTCTTTCAGATGTTAATGAATTAGCATTATAAAAGTGTTTGGAGGATTCCCCGGTTGGCAGAAGCTTCACTGATGTACTGTAACGTTTTATTTCCCCCTTAAAGGTAAATCCTATAATGGGGACGTATTTCACTTAATTCTTTTTACAGTTGGAGTTGTAATTTCTGTGGACTTTACAGCTCTCAATTAGAACCTTAAAAGAAGTTTTTTTTAGTATCAAGAGGGTGTATTCTGGCCAATATTGATTAAGTAGGTGTTTACTGAGTCTTTGGTTTTCCACAAGAGAGGCTTGCTGCCCCCTGCCCCTTGCTCCTCCAAACCTATTGTTGTCTTCCCTTAAGTGTTGAGATCAAAGGCAGACCTTTTAGATTTATTTGTCTGGGAAAAGCTAGTGCAGAGAGCAGTGGGATGCTGGCCGCCCCTTTCCACCCCGTAGTCCTCTGAAAGAGAATTCTTTTAGCTGTGTGGACATGTAAGCTATGCTTCCAAAAGGAATTCATTCATGTGTTACTTATTCATTTAATTATTTAATCAGGTAGATTATGGTACTAGAATGCAACTGCAGTATTGCAGAGATGTAGATCAAACCTTTGTAGAGTAAGTGACAGAGTGCTCCTGTGTATTGCTTTCTATCTGTTTTCAGTGCGAAGTATAGCACACTAGTTGCACTGTTCTTATATTGTTAGCCTTGTTCAGTAGTAGTAGTTGAGTAGTTAATAAAAAAAGCCTTACCACTAAGGTAATGGTTATGAATATTTCAATATAGTTCATTAATGGCAATATAATTTACAAAATTACTTCATGGAAAAACTTAGGTTTCAGGCAGTGACTTTTCTTTTTAAAGCCTAACATACTTGACACAGTTCTTTCAAAGGTTACACAGAAATCATCCATAAATATGTACACATAAGTGGGTGCTCGTTGATTGCATCCCATCCTTTATATACCACCATTAACTTTCCAAAACAGGCAATTCTGCAGTCTCATTTAGCTAATTAAAAGCAACTTGAGTCATCAAAGCCAAAGAGCAGACTTGCAGATTTTCATTAACTGGTCAGGAAAAAAAGAGGATTCAGAAATACAAACAGTCAAAGGGATAACTTTTTTTTTGAAAGGGAGTCCTGCAGAGGGCCAATTGAATAAGCCTAGTGCTTTGAGATCTGCCATGGTGAACGCAGTCAACATGTAATAATTACTTTCATTGAGGCGCATTCCGACAATCTGCTGCCATTCTCCGCCAGCCATTGTCCCCAAGCAGGCAGAGAGCCAGGGAGACAGAGGGAATCAAGGACTGACAAAACATGAAAGATTTAGCTGCTTTTGTCAAAGAAACGGAGTAAGACTTTGTTTGTGTAAATAAAGTGGGCAACTCTCTCCTCTGCGCTCTGTAGTGAATTGCTCTCAATGGGAGGAGGAAAAATGAGAGGAAGAGAGAAAAAGAGAGAGAGAGGCAGTTTAGAAAGAGCAAGTGTGTGTGTGTGTGTGTGCGTGTGTATGTGTATGTGTGTGTGTGTGTGTGTGTGTGTGTGTGTGTGTGTTTGAAGGAGAAAGTAAGCATGTGCTTATGTCTGTGTGCAAAAAAGAAAGGGACATAGGCAAGTAATGAAATCATTTTGCAGTTATTTTTATAAATAGGCACACAAGCTAATAATTTAGAAATACATTCACAGATTACTGTGGCATATTTACAATACCTTTAGCTAATGTTTGATTTTCAGGCTTACTTGCCAGTTTCTTTTTAACTGAATTTATTTCTTTTATAATTCCCAGCAAAGTTTTTATTAGATCCAAAGATAAATTTAAAATGACAGCACACACAGTCAGAAAAAAATAATTTGTTCTTCTCTTTACCCTTTTTCATAAGAGTGTGTTATTGCCTTTTTCTGCATTTGGTTGGCCTATTTTTAAAAACTGCTTTTGTGATTCAGTCTGAGAGTTAGAGAGAGGGAACAGTGTTTCCCCCCCTAACAATAAACAAGGGGGCCCTAGTGTAACTTGTGGAATGCTTGCTACAGTCGTGATTCTCAGTGGACGCCCTGAAGGCATCAGGATATAGAAATATCTCTGTCTTATTCTCCAGGCGTCCTTATGGCTGCCTCTTCTCCCCATGCCACTCAAGTGAGCCAAGTGCTCTATCAAAATAGTCCCCTTCTCATCATCTCACAGAATCGTCAAAATGTGTAAACACACCGGCACACACACGCACAGTTGCATTTTGTGCTGGCAACCCGTCAGCCTATTCAGTGAAGGAATACACACTGGGGTTGTGTTCATTTTCCATTATGTGGATATGATGATGGTTTATCATTTTTGTTTGGCTTCTCTATTTTCTCCCCCTCTCTGAGAGTCCGCTACTTCTGCACAGTTATTCTCTCGGCATAAAAAGCAGAGATAAACAAGGACAGAAAAAAAGGACACAGCAGAGAGGAGAAAAGAAAACTTGCTTATCTGCAAATGAATGCTGGCTCTATGCTTCATTAAAGTCTCTTTCTGTGTTGGCACTGGCATTGTGATCCTCTGATATTAATTCAAAGGACAATTAATGAATGCAACCCATCTTTGAAGTCGGGGGCTGGGGGCATACCCTGGGTCGGCCCCTGCGAGCTGATGGACTCGCTACATTCAGCCGGCCCTGTCTCTGAAAGACAGTTTGAAGTGGCTGAAAGAGACCAGTCCAATAGAAGGTCAAGGAGAATAGCCCTGGCTGAAAAAGAGCTCTCTATTGCTTGGAAGTATTAGCCAAGCAAAACTTTTTTTTTGTTTGCTGGTTGGGGCTGAGGATGAAAAGGAGGAGCTGGAAGAGGTCGAGGGTGGAGGAGGTAGCCCCTGCAACAATGTGCCACAATGAGACGGTTAATTGAGAAAAGCCAGACAGCGATGTCAATCACTTAACTTGTAGAACCTCGCTCTTAAACCGCCGTATGATTGAAATTCGTTTTTCCCCCCAGGAGTCAGCTCCACTGAGAAAGGGATATTCGAGTTTAGACTCCCAAATCCCGTCAGACCAAGATCTCATTTTTGAAGTAAACAAACATGTAAATCTGTGGTTTTGGTGCCCAAGGTATTTTGGTCCTTTTGGCAAATACATTTTACCAGCTTGTTTGCAGTGCATGAAAAAGCCTGCCTCTACAGTAAGGCATTGTTAGTTCAGTCCCTGCTTTATATAACTCTCATAGCTGGAAGGTTTCGCCATGCCTCAAACCAAATTTCCAATAATACTATGCAATTTCAAATTTGTGTCAGACATTCTCACAAGAGAATAAATACTTTTTTGTTAAAAATGCTTCATAAATTTAAGTTTGACTTAGTATGGCCTCTATAATTTATGTGAGCTAGTCCAACCCAGAGAAGCCAATACTTTTTAAAGCAAGGTTGTGTTGTCATTCAGTTGTCTTGTGAGATTGGATTGCTGTTTGTTTGAGTAAGAGGATATTTTTACATGGGAGTTGCATGATTTTGATCATGCAACTTTAACACAAGTTTTTAGGTTCTCTTCAAAAAAATACATACACATATATTTATATTTGTAACAACAGCAAACATTTTGTTTCTTTCTGGAAATGAATGTTAATACTGGAATTGTTTAATGATGTATATGCTAAACTTACAAATAATGTAAACTGATTTAAAAGAGATGCTTAGTGTTCCTGTGGCTGAAATTGATCAAAAAAATGTTCTTTGTTCATCATGCTCATTGACCAACCTGGCTTGTCCTGGTTAGTGTAATAATAAAGGAATCGCTCCTAATCTTAAAATGCGCATGTGCACTGTAAGTCACTTTGGATACTTAAGCTTGTAAGCCGTGAAGATGATTTTTGCCAACTGTTAGTCTTGTCTACTGTGGCGAGAGTGAAGGGTATGTCAGTGGAGTTGGTGAGTGGAGACTTAGGCCATGTTTCCCCCTCCCTGCCTGCCTGGCTCCAGTGCTTCCCCAGAGGAGCGGAGCGGAGTGGTGCTGCAGAGAGTGCTGCTTGGGCAAGGTCAGAGGGGAGCGCTGGGTCACGGGTGCACTCCAGCAGCCTCCACTGAGCAGGAAGTGTGGGTTAAAATAATGTTTTTGTTCATGGTGACAGGTAGCAGCTCCCTGTGTGTTGCTTAAGGATACCCAGAGGATTATACAGTAATGGACAGAGAAAAAAGGGGAGGGGATAGGGCTTGTGTGTGTGTTTGTGTGTGTGTGTGTGAGGGAGTGGGGGGTGCTGCTGATATAATATTTGATCAAATGTCCAATTACACACTTTTCAAATGTGGTGCATTGACAGCGGCTGTGTTTGAATGCAGGGCCAATCTCACACCTGGAGAGAGAGAGAAAGAGAGAGAGAGAGATGAGGGAGAGAGCAGAGGGGAGAGTTAGTAAGTGTGTGTGTGCCTGTGTGTGTCTGCATATATGTGTGTATGTGTTTGGTGAACAAACCATCTCGGAGTTGCCCAGTGTGGCGGCTGTGCTTTGTCCCAGCACCCGAGGGCACTGCCACCGTGAAAACCGTCACCTCTGTCACGGCACGCCGCCGTAATAGCCGCTCCACGCTGTGCTTTTAGGAACGCCCCCGTGTTCCCCCTTTTCACGCCACATGTCCTGCAACAATGAGTCGCCGCATCGTATGATCATACATCTTTCTATTCCGTCTCTCCGTTTTTATAGTCCAAGCCTCATTGGCAACCCTGTTGCGTGCCATGCACATTTTTTTTTCCTTTCACCACTTCTTTTATTCTCCCACCCCTCTCCAACCACCCACCCCACACTTCCCCATCACTCTCTCTCTCTCTCTCTCTCTCTCTCTCTCTCTCTCTCTCTTTCTCTCTCTTCCCACTCCACTCACTCATACCCTGGGCAGCTGGGGGGGCTGACCCTCCTTAGCAAGTCAGTGAGTCCTAGTCCTCTCTCTTAACAAAATGTTCAGCCCAGATGGGCCTATAAGCTGTCAGTTAACCATTCTCCCTCCCGCATCTGCCGGCGCTCGATGTACTGTTTTATTCACTTGCGCAGTCACTTACTGGGACGCCGGCTCAAAAGAGCAGTGCCACTTCGCTGCGCAAATAAATACTTCATTTGTCTCTTCTGCCTTTTGTTTTGTTTGGGGAACACATGTCACCAGCTCAATTGCCCTCCTATTTAACTGCCCCCCGGAGGACCTACTGCCTCCCCCTACAGGGACTATAAACTGCCCATATGGCCGGCCTCTCTTCTGCCTCTTGCCCCTTGGTGCTCTTTCCTCCTCCTCTCCTGGCTCCCCAGCCCTCAGCTTCTCTTCCTTTTTTCTCCCCATGTTACTTCTCCCATGTTTGTCACTCAAGCAAATCTCTGAAAAGAAACTCTGTCAACGTGTAGATTATTGGTGTAGGTATCTGTAGTTTACTCTGTGTGTGTGTGTGTGTGTGTGTGTGTGTACCTTTGCTGATTTGGAATGTGTGGTCGAACAACCTGTAACCCTTTCCAAACCCAACATTGCCTTGTGAGTCTAGTCTCCTTTGGTTAGCATCTCTTTGCCCTGTTGCTGAGCTGTAGCAGTTTTCAGCAGTTCAGTTTGGGTCTTTTTTTTTTTTTCAAAATCCACACACGGTCAGTCTCTCTGCTCAAATAAGCTGGGGATTCATACAGACCCCTGTTTTACATGTTCCTGCCGCAGGTGGAAATCATTGCGAGTGGAGGGGATGGGCTGCGTTTTTGTGTGTGTGTGTGTGTATGTGTGTGTGTGTGTGGTGTGTGTGTGTGTGTGTGTGTGTGTGCATGTTTGCATGTGTGTATGTGTGTGTGTGTGTGTGTGTGTGTTGAGCTGAGGTCTCCTTTCTTGCCCTGTCAGAGCCCTCACTCGCCTGCTTGATAAATGGTTCCACTCGGTTCAGGTTGGGGTGCTTTTGACAGGGTTCCTTCTTTGTTGCTCCACAGGGCAGCTGCGGGCCGCATACAAATGGTCAGCTTGGTAAAAGATTTGAGCACCTTGCACTGTGTTTTTTTTCAGTCACATAACTAAGGCAAAAAGCTGATATCAGACCTAACTTTACTTTTACCATATTCCCTGCAGTCTTGCTTTTACTCTTTCTCTCTCTCTTTCTGTCTCTCTTTCTGTCTCTCTTTCTGTCTCTCATTCACGCATTCACTTCTCAGTCTTTGTGCCGCTTTATTTAAACCTGAATCCATTTCTGTGCCTAGAGACCTGTTGCACAGCTTTCACAAGTTCTGTATCCATCCATGCCATGTTCACTTAGGGAAGTTAACTTTTTTTCCTATTGAGCATCGACGCCATTGCTCGCTCTGTTCTCTGTTTTTTCCCCTTCTTGTGCTCGCACCATTTTCCGAGCTCCGCTCTGTCTGGTCTGGGTTGTCTGTTTGATTCTCTGTGTGGGGAGACAAAGATGCTGTGGGGCGACAGGGAGGGGAGCAGCTCGTCAAAAGAGCTTTCAGGACCGTCTAACTAAGAGGAAGGCAGCTGAAAGGGGCATTTCGCTCGCACTCTGGCCAGTCCAAGGTATGCCTTTGTGAGGAGCCACCGAGCTCCGTAGGAGAAGCAGTAGGGAACATCCTGTCACGCTGCACAGAAGCCACTGGTGCTGCTCTCTGTCCATCTCCTCTGCTTGTCAATCCCTCCCTCAATCCATCTGGACTGTCCTTGAGTCTTTTAAAAATCCATTCGTCACTTAGTTGTCGACTACTGTATTGTTTGCGTAGTCAGGCTGGATTTGTACATATTTGTTTTGCTTGGGACAATTGGGAAGAGACTTCCGGAAGTCTTGAAAGCAGATCACTGAGAGGGATGATGTTTGTGTGTACTTGAAGTGATGCGATACCACAGCACTGTGTGAAACGTGTTTTTTTACACAGGATTACACAGACCATTGCTGTGAGTGTGGATTCTCTTATGGTGTAGTGTTTTTTTCACACAAATATGTGGGAATGGTGGGGCTTCTTTCGGACTCTGCAGAGGGTGCCATGCTAACGGATCATCTCAGGATGTGAGCTCTGTAGAGCAAGTCGGAGAAATGAAGGGCAATGGCCTCAGCTAAGGGCAGGAGCAGGAGAACTCACGCAAAACGGATCCGACGGGAGGCGGTGTGCCACAATTAGGTTAAGGAGCAGTGCGTGCTCTATACCCCCCCACCCCACCCCAGACCCCTCCTACCCATTGAAACCCATCCCTCTCTATCTGTTCTCCTCACAAACCCCCACCCCTGCCACAAAAATTTCCAGGTGCCTTTGGGCTCCCTCAACCAACGCCCCCCACCCCCCCCACCCCTAAACCCTACCCCCCTTTTTGCTGTAACCCTCCACCCTTCCACCCCACGGCCTCTGTAACCCCCTGGCTGAGGAGGAGGAAGGATTGGGGGCTCCCCCCTGCTGTGCCCCTCCCGAGCCTCAGTGGCCCCACTCCGGCCCTTTTTGTGCCCCCCTACACACCACCCCCCCGCTCCCCTGCCGGGCAGGTGACAAGGCCCTCAATGCGGACCAAGGCAGCCGTGATGGATCCCGCAGATGGAGCGTGGAAATTGCTAGAAAAGGCTCCATCCACAGACCGCTCCTTACAGCCCAACAAAAGGCAGCCAAATAACTCAAAGAGAGGGAGAGAGAGAGAGGGAGAGAGGGAGAGAAAGAGAGACTGGGAGAGGGGAAAAGAGAAAGAGAGAGAGAGAGCACAAGAGAAAGAAAGAGAAAGGGGTCCATAAGATGACAAAAGTAACACTGTCACATGCTATTAACTCAAGGCCTGTGATGGAGTGCTTTTCGCGGCAGTTACTGATAATAAAAAAATGAAAAAGAGAGGGAGAGAAAGAAAAGAAGACAGAAAGAAAAGAAGAAAAAGGGAGGTTTTCCACCCCCACCCTGCCCTAAACATGATCCACTGCCATCGGAAGGCTTTGCTTCAGTTTGCAGGCACCTCTTCTGAAGTCTGTTGTGTTTGCCTCAACTCTCCTTTTAAAGCTTGCATTGTGTGTTCTGTTATTTGTTTATCAGTGTCTGGGGGCGTCTGACATAAAAGGTGTATTTATTCATCAACATTTTTTTGCTGGCAAAACAAAAAACAACATCCTCTTAGTTATATATAATTTCTCACATTTGTTTTGAAGGTGGGAGAATTTTCTTTAAATTCTTATAAAAAAAAAAAGTCTGGATCCTGTATGTTCTTGAATAGAGCATTGCACGTCTGCCAAGCTTCTTCCATGATCAGAAAGTTTCCTACATCAGTGCCAGTGAAAACTTCTTGGTCATGCAGAGGGCTTTATTGTGCAACATTCGGGAGCCATTTAAACACTCATGTCTTCCAGCACGTATCATAGCAGTGGCGTTCCGCAGAGCCGTAGATATGAGAAGTCTTGACTGACCTGTGCGCCATGAACTTCTGCGGTCTGTGTCCTGGCGCCTGTAGCCCAAATGGAATGATGAGCTCTCTTGCTCTCCTTTCTCTCTTTTCTTTCCCTTTCCCTCCCTGCCCTTTGCTTTCTCTCTCTCTCTCCTTTCCTTCCCTTTCTCTCCATCTCCATCCAATAACCACCCCCCCCCCACACACAAATCTCACTCCGGTGTCTGGAGAGTGTGGCAGGAGAGAGGCTTTCGTGGGCTGAATCCCAGCATTGGTGCCCGGAGAGGCTCTCACTGGCAGCCAGGACAAGCATTTCCTGCACAGTCCCAGGGAGTTCCCCACAGAGACTCAGACACGGAGATAGACACAGACTGAGACGGAGACAGACACAGAAACCATTGCTTTTGCTCTAGACTCCCTCTCTCTCTCTCTCTCTCTCTTGCTCTTTTTTTCCTGTGTTTTTACTTCAAGTTGCCAGTCTACAGATGCCTCGTCTCTATGTGCCCTCCTCCTCCACTCCTTTGACTTCTTCTTCCTCCGTGTGCCGTTGTGTGTGGCTTGTGTGTGGCTTGTGTGTGTTGTCACCCTCTTCATCGCGCCCACAGCTTGAGCTCGGCTTTCTGCAGTGGTGGCCAGACCTACGGAGGCGATATGAGACAGAAATATGCTGATCAGGGCATTCAGGGGCACGTCTGTTGGCCTGTTTTGTGCGTGTGTGTGTGTGTGTGTGTGTGTGTGTGTGCATGTGTGTCTGTTTTGTTTTAAGGCTAAAGAAAGGAGTGGGTTTTGTGTGTCTATTCTCAGCCATCTGTGGGTAAAATATCGTCTTGAGAGAAAGAGAGAAAGAAAGAGAGAGAGAGAGAGAGAGAGAGAGAGAGAATGAGTAAGAAAGAAGGGAGCTGAAGTCTCAGAAGCAGCAGATGCGTCCTCATGCTTGGACTATGGGTTTTGCTTTTTTTTCACACACAGACGTAGCCGACGGACAATGCCGGACTGTCACGCTAGTTTGAGGAG
>PYXC01002106.1:1832500-1880000 GCA_015244755.2 Tenualosa ilisha
GTGTGTGCAAGCTGAGGGAGTCATGAGGCGTCTGCTAGTGCACTCCTTTTCCTCTCTTCCTTCTCTCTCTATTCCTCCATTCCTCTCTCCCTCCCTCCCTCTGGCCCGAGCCCTGGCTCGTCAGGCGCTCTGATCCGCTGCATACCACAGGGATAGGTTCTCACCAGTGCTGCGAGTGCGCCGGCTTTTCACCCCCACAGGACCTAATCCCCGGAACAACCTCGAAACAGAGACACCGTCCCACAAGCAGGACCCCACGCTACCAGTGGGGGTGAGCAGTGAGGGCTCTTGTGTCAAACACACACACACACACACACACACAGACACACACACACAGACACACCTGCACACTCATAAATGTGGACACACAAGTATACACACAGACAAAAACAGTTATTCATCAATAAACTGGACTGCATTTAGGCTTTGTAATAGACGAAGTCTACCAGCATCGCTGTCGATCTGTATGAACTTAACACCAAGGCTGCATCCACACACCCACCAATCTGTCTGCAGGATGGTTCAGCAGCATCCCTTCACTCTACAAGTGCTCATTCGCCTCTGTGTTTTATTGGTGTGATGTTTTGACCATTTCCACTTCCACTTTACATGGTGCTCTGGCCCAGCTTCCCTCCTACGGCCCTCTAACCCCACCCAACCCCAGCCCACCCCAGCCCACCCCAGCCCAGACTCCTGCCACGCTGAGAGATGAATGGGGCGCTCTTGACCTCCATGTGTTTCCGATTTGTTAGGAGTCACACATCTTGGTGCTCTTCACAGGCGTTAGCTCCGATTCCTCTGACAGCGCTCCTGTAAATTATGTACTCGTTCCAAGCATGTGTGTCTGAGATGTAAGTATGCATGTATGTGTGTGTGTCTGTCTGTGTGTGACAGAGAGAGAGAGAGAGTGTGTGAATGAATGCTGGACTGTGTGTGTGTTTGTGTGTGTGTGTGTATGTATGTGTGTCTGTGTATGACACAGGGAGAGACAATGGGTGTTCTACTGTTCTACTGTGTGTGCGTTTATGAATGACAGTGGGTATGAATGAATGCCTGAATATATGTGTGTGTGTGTGTGTGTGTGTGTTTGTGTGTGTGTGTGTGTGGATGGTGGTGGCATTGGGGGTGGCTACAAGGTGGGAAAGCATTTCCTCCCCATATTTCCGCTCTTATTCACTTCTGCATTTAGTCTCGAGTGAGGCTAGTACTCTGCAGCTGTTGAGATGAATCACCTGCGGGATTTCTTGACCCCCGACGGTGCTAGAGGGAGCGCCAGCCACACACAGAGATATAGTCTAGCGCACATGTTCTCATGTGCTCCCCCATCACACAGATGCTGATTCCATCAGCACATATGGATGTGCGGACACAGGAACACACACATACAGTATATGCACACCCACTCACACTGTCAGAGCAGTCATGCAGTCATATGGTCATAGAAATATGCACATGTATGCACGCACAACCATGCACACATTTTTGCTCTCTCTTTCACACACACACACACACACACACACACACACACACACACACCACTCAGGCCCTGTGTGAAAGTGTTTAGCGTGAACCCGTGCTCCCTGGTTCCCACGTACCGCGGGCCCCTCTTTCTCCTCCGGCGGCCTCTCTCCCCTCGGACACGCTGGATTTAGGAATCTAAGGATGCCTGACCCTCTCAGGCACGGTACAGCACCAGCACAGTGTGAGGGAAGCCCACAAATCCATTTTTTTTTCTCCACTTTTCCCCCACTTTTTCTCTCTCTCTCTCACTATCTCTGTCTGTGGTGTTGGCTGCTCATCTAAACCTACTCCTACCATGCGCGGGATCATTTTAGGAAAATGTTACTGGGGTAAAGAAACACAACGCGAGGCTGGCGCGCTCCGAAAATGGACATCAGCCACTCAGTCGGCCGGTTTGCGAGCTGGGAAATGATTTAAAGGGAAACATGTGTCGAGCGGAATGGGGGAATAATATATCTCTTATGGACCCGTGCAAAGGGGAAAGGGTTGGGGGTGGGGGTTGGTGAGGGTAGGCAACCTGCTTTAAATTAATCATTAACAGAGAGTGGAGTTTGGATCAGTGGGAATCGATTAATTCAAAGTAGCATTTGGGCCTTGTCATCATTTTTCAAAGAATAAATGGATGTTGAAGGCATAGCTTGTGCTTTAAGGATCAGTGGTTGATTTTTTTAAAGCCTCTTTCTGTCATTACTTGGACCTGTTAGACATGGGGATTCTGAATCATCTCGCTAAAAAGCCAGACTACAAGGATGCTCTTTTACGGGCGATGTCACAGTTTCTTTTTTTCCATCTTTAATAAAACGGGTGTGATGTAGAAGCTGATGGTACGCCCTCAAAAACAGTAGTTGTATTTAATGTCTTCCTTTTAAAAGAAAGAGACAATTTTTGTGAGTTGTTTCAGTGAGGGATGTTCCATTTACTGGTGTCTCAGGTTTTGTCAGGTTGTCATCTTGAGAATGAACACTATACTCTCGTCCCGTGTCAGGACATTTCAGAATGAAATTCAGTATGAAGTGATCCACACCAACATTGATTTCCACCATGTGGGTACAGTTTGTGTACTATACTTTACCATACGTCTGTTGTACCTCACTGAAATGCTGTGTTCTTACGCTCTCCATTTTTATATTTGGATGCTATTTATGTTATTACTCTTAATTAATTATGTTATTACTCTGTCATTATCTTTAATTGTTTTTAGTTTTGTAAAATTATCAGCACATTATAATGCACTTAGTAAGCTAGGAATGACGAATGTCGTAGCCCTTGTTTCTTTTTTTTTTGTTTCTGTCAATTTTGATGCCGTAAGGCTGGTTGTTTCAGTGCTGGTCTGACAGTCCATATTCTCTCTCGCTTCCTCTCTCTCTGCTTCCAGGTGATGGGTCTGCTCAACCCTGGAGGAGTGCCCCACCAGTCCCAGGGTGACTTTGCCCTCTCGCCTCTGACGGGCGGCCTGGAGCCCAATGCGGGCATGCCCACCAGCTGCCATGGCTCTCAGCGTCTCGAGGGACTGCCAGGCCTGGCAAGCATGCCCACTCTTCCCAACTCGCAGTCCTACTGCCCCCCTACCTACAGCTCTCCCGCCTACAGCGTGGACCACGTCACATCCTACCAGTACAGCCAGTATGGGCAAAGTAAGGTGAATACCAGGCAGTTACTATTGTTGTTGTTTATATCAAATAGAAGCAAGACTTTTTTTCATTTTCAGGTACAGCATATTCTGGGAAAAAGCGTCAGAATAGTCTGTGATATTCATGACATATTTTTAATTCTTTGGAGCAGAAATGTGTGTGTATGAGTTCCTTCTGCACATGTGAGTGTTGGCATGGACTTGGTCAGTTACCCCTATATCCATCTGTATGACATCAAATGCGCTGTGCAAAGATGGTGTCCATTTTACTGTGCCGTCTTGATGTATATGACGCTGATTGTATTTAGATTTTGACACAGGTCAGATTTAATATAGTTTGAATTTGATACAAGTGTGGGGCAGGAGGCCACTTTCCTATTCAATCATTTATTAGTTTCAAGAACATTCCAGACTGTTTCCCCCTTCCACTCTTTCATCATTGGATCTTAGGTGTTCTTTTTCAAAATATGACCACCCTCATTTTTTCAAATGAAACATGATAAGTGAACCTCCAGAATCAAGAGTCGAGAGAGAGCGAGAGCAGATTGCGCTCACCTCAAAAGGCAAAACGGTTCAGGCACCTGAGTTTACACAAGTCTCTGAACCTGTGCGGTGGCCACCGGTAGGGTGCATTTCGTCAGCGATCCTCGGCCCTGTTCGTGCACGGGCTGACCTCACCTGACCCCTGTGTGATGAGCTCGCCCATCAAGCACGGGGGTTGCTCACCTAGCCATGTAATGACCCTGGGGTAACGCTGATCTGTCCCATCATGCGCGCACAGACCCCGGCGATCGGCTTTTCGGCCAAAGTGTGTTTGACAGAACCAGGGAGAGACAGAGGGGAGGTGGTAGTGGCGGTGGTTGGGTGGGGGGAGATGCGGAGAGGGCTAGATGCAGGGGACCACATGTAGAATGCCCCATCAGCGACGACATCTTGATGTTATTAATTTGCTGAGCCCCCAGACCCACGTGCAGCTCGCGGGGAGCGGGAGGCAAGGAGGAGGGGGGTTAAGGGGGTGGGGGCCTTTTTTTGCGGGGAGCAAAATGGCCCCTGGCAGCCGGCGATTGGAACCATGTGTATCTGGCAGAGGTCAGCCCCAGAGTTGTTATTGATCACTGGCCCTGATCCACCGACTGCTTGCCAAATCGCCCACCAGCCCTCCAAAACACACCCCTACGCCTCCAAAAAAAGAGTCGGGAACACCCTGAAAATCTGCTCTCTCTCTCTCTCTCTCTCTATTTCTCTCTCTCTCTCCCTTTCTGTCTCTCTGTCTCTCTTCCTCCCTCCCTACCTTCATCAGAGTGTGTATTACATACCACATAGAACCCCCCTCTGACAAGATCCCCCTGTATGCAGAGATGCTGTCATAACCCTCCTCACTAAAGACCTCTCTCTCTGTCTCTCTCTCTCTTTCTCTCTCTCCTCTTTCAGGTGCCTTTCATTATTTGAAGCCCAACATTGGCTGAGTGGATGAGGAGTTCATTGGATGCTCGGATGCTGGACTCTTACACTCTAACACAGACTGATCCAGCCTGCCCAGCCCAACTACCCCCACCAATATACACATCTACCCCAACATGCCCTTGGACTGCGGGGGGCGACGCAAAGGAGGAAGGACAGAAGGGTGTGGGGGTGGGGTGGGGGTGGGTGGGATCTGAGGTTGTTTTTGGAAATGGAGGGGGCTTAGGGGAGTAAGGTGAGCGAGAGGGGCTGGTGAGGTGGTGTGTGTATGTGTGTGTTTGGGTGTGTGTGTGGGGGGGGTGGGGGTTGGTTGGATGAAGTGGCCCTGTTCGGGTGGAAGAGGAGAGCATTCAGATAATCAGGACCAAAAGGCCAGCCTCTCCAGTTACCTGGCACTCGCCTGTCTCTCCACGTCATGCTTTCTGAGCGAGGGAGAGAGAGAGACGTGGAGAGAGAGAGGGAGAAAGAGGCATGCCTCGTTCCCCATGCTTGAAGAAAGGACAAAAAAAAGACAAAAAGGAGTGCTCACAAAAAGGCAGAGAGAGAAGAAAAAAAGGACTTCTGTGTTTAATTTCTAATGAATGGCAGGGAAACAAGTGGGACCAGATTTTGTAAACTGTGCTTTTTTCCCTTCAATGAGCTTATGGGGCCAACCACGATAACAGAACACAATGGCACAGGATCTTGTCCAGGGGGCCAGCTGTTCCCATGGTGATGACGAACTCTTAACTTGGCCTGGCAGAGATGGTCTGGGAGTGTTCAACAACACGTCACAGACATTTCTCCCTTTCTTTTTCTCATTTATACTGTTGAAAAAACAACTTTGGGCAGAAATGTTTTTTTTTTAAAATGAATTATACCCCAACCCCCACCAGCAAAAATGAACATTGTATTTCATGTCTTAACTGTAATCCACTGAGAATGCAAAAACATGCATGTGTTCCAATGCTGTTTCTTAATATTGATCTGAACTCTCCTTAAGGGACCCAAACAAAATGAAAGGAGGGTGAGTGAGTGAAAGGTTGAGTGAGCGAGTTAGTGATTGAGTGAGTGATTGTATAAGTGAATAGTTGAGTGAGTGAGTGTATGAGTGAATGTATGGCCTTGTGAACACTGCTACTCCTTAGTAGTTGGAAGGGCACTCTCTTGTCTAATGGCATTTCATACCACTCCACTTTAGAGTGTAGCGCAGCCGTGCATCAGTGTTGGGGAAACACAGTGTATTATAATGATTGTGTGTGTCAGCTTGAGTGTGTTCTCTCTCTCTCTCTCTCTCTCTCTCTCTCTCACTGTCTCTCTCTCTGTATATGTATGTATGTGTGTGTGTGTATTTCCCAGTTGCAAAGACTGACCATTAGCAATGGGTGTGTGACTCAGGAACAGATACACTAAGACAGGATTGTTGACCAGGAGATAAAAGCAAATTCCAATGATGAAAATTCAAGGTGTGGCCACCCACAAGCTGGAGGGAAAGAAAGAATGAGAAAGAGAGAGTGATACACACAGAGAGAGAGAGAGAGAGAGAGAGAGAGAGAGAGAGAGAGAGAGTTGTATTTTGATTGACGCAGTGTACTGAAACCCAAAGAAAGTGCAATACATATATACCTCAGATGAGCAGTATTCAAAGTAAAGTCATGTCTTAAAATGTATCTACATCTTTGCCTTTTATTTTGATATTCTTTTAGAGATAAAAATGAATTACAACAACATGTTAGGCTGGCAATGGAAAAGTCCATAAACAAAACAGTAATGACAACAAAAAGAAATGTTTGTTCCAACCTAGTGTTCATGATTGTCATTGCATTTGCAAGTTGTTTGACATTTGAAATTGTTTTTTTTTTTTGTTTTCCGTCTGTGCCAATCTGTTACTGTGTGTGGAGTCCTGTTTAAGTGTGTATTTATTCTTTACATTCTGCTAGTCCGATGCCTCTCCTCTCTGTGCACCACCCGAATAACACTCAGTGGCTTACTGGGTGTATGTCTTAAATCATTACACAAAAAAATACAAATTTATTTTTTACTTTGTGTTTTTATATATAGTACATATACAGCCTTTCCTTCCAATGACTGCGTACAACTGTTGGTGTAAAATGTCTTGTTTAAATTCAGCAGTATTTACTATTTATAATGAAAATCAAAAATAAAAAGCACACAAAATCTTACACAAAAAGTTTGCGCAGTTATTTAATGTCACTGTGCTTGTGAAAAGTCTCTCTCCCTCTCTCTCTCTCACAAACACACACACACACACACACACACACATACACACACACACACTCAATGCAAAAAGGATACAATGTTTTCCCCACACTTTTTTGTTTTCTTCCGCCTCTTTTTTCTCGTTTTCTGTCCTTGTGTATGTCCACACGTCACAGAACAGAACACATTGAACTGGTTTAGCTGGAGGAGGATCCCTTCCCAAGGAAACAAACCGGTGATCTGTGTTATCCTAATGCCTATCCAAAACAAATTGTGTATGAAATGGGCCTTTCATTGTGATCACATTAAGATCTGGTTGGCAACTGGCATGACGGAGGACAATGGCTATCAAGTTCAGCTCTCTACTTCCCAGTGCCTCTCTGCACTTTAAAGGCTCTCTTTTTATAGTCCTTCATAAATATATCCTATTTCATAAACACTCTTTCTTGACAAATTCCTGCTCTCCAGGGAACCCTTAAAATGCTTAATGACTAAAGCAGCCGTGTGTAAACGATCCGAACGCAGGGCTTGCGGACAGATCGCCGGCATTCCTCACAGCGGTACACTTGCTGTGGTTCACGGGGTTCCACTTTAAAAGACGATGAGGTCCTCCACAGAAAGAAAAACACCCCACACAGTTGCTCGGCAGTTCACACTCTTTTTTTCTCCCCTCTCCCTCCCTTGGATGACATTATTGATGTATGTTTTCCCTGATCTCCTGCCTCCCATCTTTGTCTGTTGGAATCAGGTATCTTGCGCATCTGGTCACGTCACTCTTCTCTCTCTCTCTCTGTCCTTTTTCAGCTATCTCATTTTCTCTTTTTAAGCTTTTGCATGCAAACTTAATCTAATACTCTGCTTTTTACAGGTGATATATACACTGGCTATGAAACACTATATACTATTAAAAGGAAACAAACGTATATGTGATTATTCGTGTTCTAAGGTTTAGTGCTGTCAGTTCCTTCTAGTACTGACCTCAGAACAGTCACTCACAGAGCAGGGAAGATCTCTCTCCTATGTCAGGTCGGTGCCGAGTGTCACCCAGGCTACCACACATTGGAGACAACTTAACTTTTGACCCCAGCTCTCTTTGAAATCTCCAGACTACTTGACCAGAGCTGACAGTCCGAGAGTTACAAGGGGGCTTCCTACTCATCCAGTGTGCTGAAGGACAGACGGGCAGGAGAAAGGTCGGGCTTCTGAGAGGGAACATTACACAAGGGGTGCGTGTATGTGGGAGGGTGGGGGCTGGGGGTGGCAGAGAAAGGATGAGTGGAGTGTGAGTGTGTGTGTGTGTATGTGTATGTTTGTGTGTGTGCACATCTTTTCAGTTGAGTTGTCAGGATGGGACAGAAGCAGAATCAATGTGAATTTTAGTGCACCAACTTACAAACTTTTTTATTTTTTAATTCAAGAGAAAAAAAAACTTTTCAGCATGTGAACACACATTTTAAACGCACCACATTTACAATTTGAGCAAAAAAAACCCCCAAAAAACAAAATCAAATGAACAGACATGAACTATTTAGGGAAGCCTGCAAGTGGCTTTATCTTTGAAATGTTTCTTTATCATGGGTGCTGCTGAGTGGCAGCACTGAGGAACACATTCCATTCCCAAAGTGGCACACAGACATTCACTTCCCCTTTCCTCCTGCTCTCACACACAACCAAGACCTGCAAACTGCCCTGATGTCTCCTTGCTTTGCATGGGCAACAACAAGAACTTGGCATCACGTTTGTATTTTCTGTGCTTATTGGAGTATTTACTGTTGGGAAGTGCTGAGAGGGAACTCCTGCCATGAACCAGACAATCCTTCTGGCCTTGCTCTCCCGATGCAGACAAGTCATCCTGGAGAGTGGCAGTGAGGACCAGCAATTCAACGGAACAGTGGCGGCCATAACGACCCCCGCTGCGGCCCAAGCTACCGCCTCGACCCGGGATTCCTATGACAACGCCTACTTCTACATCCTCTTTGTCATGTTCTTTTATTCCTTCTTGGCGCTTACCCTGTTCAGAAGCTTTTTGCACAATGACAAGACGAAGAAGGAGCCCTACGAAGAGTTCATGAGCAAGGATCCGGCAGCCCCGAAATTTAACCCAGGCTCCTCGGTGGAGAAGTTTTACTTTGAAGAGGAGAACAGCCTCTGAGCACAAGAGATGTTTTGACAGTCAAGGAGCCAGGGGAAGAAAAAAATAAGTTTGAGTTCTGCAAGTGATTTCTCTGTTTAAAGAAAAAAAATGAATGAAAAAAGACAAATATATATTTTTCTCCCTCTTTTTTAAAATGAGAAACTCAAGGCACAGCATACAAGAGCGAATGAAACCAAGTTGCATCTGATGGCTGATGTCCTGGAGTGGAAAGATTAATGGAGTGGAACAACAGAAGGTTGAAATCATCAGAGAGACACATGCAGGAGAGTGAGCAAATTAACTCCAATGCAAACACTTTCCTGAGCCAAATGCTGCACTGGATTAAGATACAGAGACATGAAGGATGTGTTTGATTTGATCATTTATCAGGATTCTAACAAAATTTAATGCTGTTCCTTTTGCAGGATGGAAATATTTTATGTATTTAGCTGATTAAAAGCTTACTTTATGTGCCTCATAAGTGATGCTGAGGGCTTTCCTGAATCAGAGCGCAGGTATTAGGCCTACATTGTTTTACTGAGGGACATTTTTTGAATTACATAATTATTAGCCAACATAATAATTTTCATTTTAATTAATTTAGGTCCTTTAAGTTGTTAGCCAGAATCTGTAACAGAGTTTCATCAAAATGCTACGGAAAATACTGGGAGAGAGGAGTAAACTAAAACCTTAAGCAGCAGGACTGAGTAGACCTAATCACTGATTGGCAGTGATGGTAATTGACATTTTGACTAAAAGGTGTTGAAAAAAAAACCTCTAATGTAGAAGGCAGGTTTCCACTGACACACTCTAAATGCACATAGCAGGAGCCAGTCTGCATTCAACCTCTGGGTGACCCCATATGATCTTTGTTTTTAAACCAGAACGAGATGAGGAAAAATGAACCCTATACTTTATCGGTCTTGAGAATTAACGTCAATTGCATCTAGCAGGATCACGGAGAGACCTTTAATGAGGACATAAGTTTTTGATTATCACGACATACAGATTGCGGTGTCATGAAAGGAACGCAGAGAACAGCGTCCTAACAGCATAATGTGAAGTAACGGGCGAACAACCTAGAGTTTTTCAGATCTACCTTTAGCGCCTCGATGTAACCTACTCTCCTGACATGAGGTAGTGTAGGCTATCCCGTTTCATCTCCGCTTTACAGTAAATCAGTTGTGTGCGAGTGCATCAACAGGCGGTCGCCCGGGAAGCGGGCCCCTCCAGGAGCCAGTGTCCTGCGATTTGAACGAGAACCATAAGCTTGAGCGTTTTTTGACAAATCAAAAATCAAAATCTCATCAAAATGACATGTTTCCACGGCCCAATTTCAGGGGGGAAAACCGTGCTCTATGGACTGACCCATAGAAATGCCTAATTTGTGGCCTTTTTCAGAGTGATGCGATAGGCCCATAGGAGGCTACCGCAAAGAGTGAATTGGCTAGACTGCAACTGCGTCATTCACCACCACATTTGAAATTGTCATAGCCTAAATACGAATAAGACCAGCTTAAGGCCACTTCAAGTCACAGCAGACACGAAGACACCAAATTTCCTGGGTCAAAAGGAGCATCCTGAGTTCACGAGCTCGACCTATCCTAATTTGATTTATCCTTCCGAACGTCTTTGAAGTGGTGGCGAGCCCTACGGCTATCGAGTGATGGTGTCTCACAATTAACATGAATCCATACTAGACCTAGGCCTAGTTCGCCCATCAAATATTAGTCCTAGGCTCAAGATCAAGGGAAAGTCAACAACGAGCCAAGGTGAGTGAGATAATTCAGCACCTTGTTATTTTCCCTTTCCTGACACTGGTATAAACATAGCCTAGGCTATGATTATAGACTAGATTACAAAGGTAATTTGCTTGTATAGCGTCGGTCTAGTGAGCTACATTGAAAAAGAGGCATGTCATTTATTTTTATTTTTTATCTAGGCTATTACGAAGATATGAAAATAAACCAAGGTATAGACTGGTACTGCTGCTCCTGTCAAGACGACAAGTCAAAATCTTATTTCGATGCGTGTTATTCATCATTTAAAATAGCCTTGCAACATCAACAGGCGCGGAGGCTCGTTGCTGCCATCTAGTGAGCAATTTTACCTGGTCTATTGCTTATACATTAATGGTTCATTTTTAATTCTGAAATTAGTAAGCTAGGGAATGTTTTTCATGGACATGTAGTGCTGTATTTTAAAGGATCCCCCAAAAGTAGGCATTTTAAAATGATTTTGCATTGTAAAGGATTCTCAAATGACTTTCTGCACTCATTCAAGAACATGTTGCAGGCACGCCGTTTAGTCTCTTGAAATCCTGTAGAATATTCATAACAGGGGACCATTAAAGATCGTTCGTGATCTCCTTATAGTTCAAAACCCGTAATGTGCGGTATCCACAGTGCTCTTGAAATGAGTTTTCTCCAGAAAAAAAGTACCAGCTGTGGAGAAAGAATAGGCCTATGTCAGCATGAAAATCCATTAACAGTGATCGGTACCCACTAGAAATAGCATTAATTACTTTAGTAATACCTAATATATGATAGGGGAATCCAATTTCACTCGTCTTACGTTTTACTGAGAAGGAATTCCGCATAGCCTACCATTCAGTGGCAGATTTTTGCTCATGGTACTTAGCAGCACGCGCGCACACACACACACACACACACACAGAGAGAGAGAGAGAGAGAGAGAGAGAGAGAGAGAGAGAGAGAGAGAGAGAGACAAACTTTATTTGACAAGGAAAAACCGAACGACTCAAAGTCGAAAATAAAAAAAAAGCGAGTGGAGTCAAGTCGAAGCGAGCTGAGTAGAGCTAGAACGGTATAATGAAAAGGCGGCCTACATAACGCACTTCATGCAAGGCCACCTCTACGGCTTCCTCTACTGTGTGTACGAGCAGCGCACCATTCACTCTCAAGATGACTGGTGGGATCTGGGAGGTGTTTCAGGGGGAGGTGAGTGTGTATCAGGTACCGTGGTTACCTTTCAAGATCAACTTGCATTACACTTGCAAATCACAGAAGCAATTCTACCTCTCTGCTTCAGCATGTTAGTCAAGGGCTTCACCATTGTTGTTTCACTGTTTGAGTTGGATGTTGGAGGCTGAGTTAGTTGTGAGTGTAGAGGTTGTTAGCTGTCTAGGAGCTGTAGTAAATAGTTTGGTGTAAATAAATGGTCTAAAATAAGAAAATTAAAGTTATACTACTACTACTATAATAAATTACAATCTCTGTTTCATATTACAGGTTGCTTGAGCTATCATAGACATCTCTAATAAATTGCTGGATTTGAGTACCATGTAATGATGTGAAAATTTGAGAGGGTTTTATAATAAAATAATAGTGATATTCCCCCCTCAGAAATGTAAGTTTCGCTGAAACTTGAGTTGTGAGTCCCACAGTTTATTGAAGTAAATACAGTATTCTTTTAAAACTTAGAGTTGCCATTGACAAACATTTTAGGCAATGTCAACAGTATAAACCGAAATAAAATGAGAAAACAAAATGAGGTTTGACTTGATTCAACACATATGAGGTTTACATACAAATATGACACTACAACAGACATTTATCGTGCCTGCTGAGTGCATGAATCAAGACGAATGTGACAGTCTTTATTAGGGGGTAGTGAGTACCAAAGGCTGTTAACTGAGTCCAAAAGATTTTTATCTTCTCCTTCTAATCAGATATCTTCCATATATGGTGTCCCACTCCCACACCCTTCTGACATCAAGAACGCACATCCTTCCACTGCAATTATATTGAGTTTCCATCCTTTAATGTGTGAAGTATTATCTATTAGTATTATGAATGTTGTATTCTTACCGG
This sequence comes from Tenualosa ilisha, assembly GCA_015244755.2. Classification (NCBI taxonomy): domain Eukaryota; kingdom Metazoa; phylum Chordata; class Actinopteri; order Clupeiformes; family Clupeidae; genus Tenualosa; species Tenualosa ilisha. The sequence goes on from PYXC01002106.1 coordinate 1,845,279, forward strand.
GTGAACTACAAGTCAGATTTTAGTCAGAACAGCAGTCTTTCAAAGTGAGGCAGACGTCGTCACAATAGCAGGAGTTACATAGGCACAAATTGTTTTGGCCCGGACAGCAGAGTGGTGTTGGTGAATAACATTTCCCTAACAAATGGAACAGAAATTAAAATAGTTAAAACACTGGAGTTTTTGGGAAACATTCTACATAACTACAGCATTTTAACCAGCCAAAGAAGAATTCTGTGAAATAACGGTCATTGCTCATGGAGATGGCCTGGCATACCCTACATTGTTCACTGGTTAATTGTTCACATTATTTTGTTATGGTTTCTGTACTGGCCATATGAAGTACTTATGGTAGGTTACACAGAGAAAAAACATTTAGTAAAACGCTGCAATGCTTTCTCTTCATACGGTTAATAATGATTAATTAATGAGTTTTTACATATGGCCTGACTAACTTGCTGCTGTGGTAGAGTAAGCAGAGATTGAGACTGGTGCTGAAGCCTGTGTTGTAGTGGTCACTGATAATGAGGAAAGAATTAGAGGCAAATGTTGATGGCAAATAATGTTTGAGGTGGTGGAGTTGTGACAGATTCATCACGGTGAAACTTGAAAAAATTGAAAACAGAGAGGAAACATTCTTACAGTCTGTCTTCACAAACAATTGTTAAAATCCACCTGTGAAGTGAAATTTATTCTTGGAATCTTTAAAAATATTTATTCAAAAAATGAAATGCCACTTTGTTTAATTACCACCCATTTCACTAAGACAAAAAATAATTAAAATAAAAATTATGTGAGTCAATTGCAATCCGAACATGTGATAGTCACAATTAGGGGCCAGAAGTAACTCCTAACAGGCAAATTTAGGAGAAACTTCAAACAATAATGGGCATGTCAGTTGTAACTATTTTTTTTTGTGAGAGTAATTCACAAAGAAATTTAGTGCTAAAAGTAGCACCCAAATTGTTCAGAGGACTCCTTTTTCAGTAAGACCAATTCATCAAACATTGTTTAGCAGCAGTTTGTATACACCATGTCCATAATCTTCTGAAGTTGGAAGCAGAGCCACATGCGCAAGATCTCTCTCAACAGCAGCTTGTAAGGAATTCAGTAACGGCACAAACAATAATAAAACCACTGCCATTGTACATGTGCACTTTATTTATACTGTAAGATTCGATAACCTATTTCCTATTTGTGTAAACATCATAAATGCATTAAAAAAATTGTGCAAAGACACTTTGTAGTATATTGCAGGAGAGAATACAGCACACTTCATATGACACCAGCAGTTGGTACAGTATATATATTATTGAATATAAGCTGCACCATGTATAAACCTCAGGTCAGTGTTGTATGCAAACTAAAAAAAAACAAATCCATGTATTGACCTCACCCTTGTATTAACCTCACCCCTGTATTAACCTCAGTTTACTAAAAAATTACCAATTGAATCACAATCAGATCAGATTGAGAATTAGAATGACAAAAAGAAATGCAATCCTGTATATAGCCCCCACCTATGTATTAACCTCATAGAAGAAAAAAATATGTGCAAAATCAATGTCTTAACCTTAATTAATAATTGGGATATTACAGTATTTACCTGTGCTCTGTGTTGCCATTTGCAGAAAGGCCATTAGCAGAGGAGCAGCATATGTGGTCCATGTCATCATTTCTTAGGGAGAAGTAAGATTCTATGCTAGGTAACAGATATGGAAGTCTGTCACTCCTCTATTCATATGCTTCATAAAATCAAGTGTATTTCCTGAATTGGTTACTGTTTTCTAACTTCTCATTTGTTCGATAGATGCTACAGGGTGTGTTCAGTAAAGGAATGTTTTTGACCCCTTACTAGGTTACTAGGTACATTGTTGACAATTTAAATATAACAACTATAGTTAGACTTCTCTAATATGATATCATACGGACCATGAACATTACACATCGACATTCTCAACAGAAGTGCATGACAAAATACAGACCACACTTTTACTCATTTAACTTACTCAGCACAACCACAACATGAGTTTTTTTTTTTTACACTGTTTACCATAGAACACACATTCTTGAGCATACCTGTAGCTGTAAAAGCTCAGTGTTTCCCCTTGTCTTCAGTGAAACAAATAGTGTAAGAACGCAAACATTGACAATGTACTGCAGTGTACAGACTGTGGATTTGATGGTGAGAAAACAGATCTATCGCTGTTTTTTTCACACAGTTAAAAATTCATCTGGTTGATTTTATTTTAACTTATGGGCATGCACACCTTGTTTGGAGTATTTGAATCACATTTGGTGTGATTTGCAAAGTGATTTTAGCATTATGTATTGAAACAATAAAAGTGGTGCCATAACACATGACCAGTGATTTGTTGCTTGGGGCTCTCGCTCAGCATTTTTATCTTCTCAACAGCATTTTAAATCTGAGAAACAAACACACTGTGAACGACTGACGTTAGAGATAGAGCTGTCCCTGAAGTGTGTGCTGCTCCCTAGTGGTGAAACAGTAGTAATTCCACCTGTGTGTTGTATTGAAGGTACATACAGTACATCACTATGTGTCTGAAATAAAAGAATCAGATGACTAATCAGAGCTCTTTGGAGGTGTGATTTGTGCTCTTAAATACCCTTTGTATGCAGAATATTTGATGGACCCAGTCCTTCATTTTTTTCTTGTTCATGCAGTTAAACAGTGTTGGGAAGGAACAGTTCCCTAATAATGGAGAGAAAAGTGTGGCAACAGTTGAAAAACTACAGGGTTATAAAGGAAATATTTCTTAGAAATTTTGATCAACTAACAGTACATTCCAGAAAAAAGTGTCCTGTGAAATAGTGAAGTTATACCCATGTGCACACCATACTGCTCATTGTTATGAGTAAAAGTAATATATTGTAGTGGTTTCAAATTCCTTTAAGTGCACTGATCATATAATGCAGCTTTAAACTAGTTACAACACAGATAATAATTACTAAAACATGTTTTTTCTTTATACTACTACATAAAGTGTCATGATGAGCAAGTTACTGAGTCGAACAAAATATGCTGGATTAGTCACAACTCCAGCAGATTGCAATATTTTGTAAAAAATTTGTGCTTCAGTATCCGTACTGCACAGTCATTACACTGATCTTTCAATGCGTTCTCTAGAAGGAGGATCAGCTGTTGAGAGAGAGAGAGAAAGAGAGAGAGAGAGAGTCATGACAAGGCCAATTACAACAAAACACTCAGTGCACTATTAATGAATGTTGCAATATAAATTTTCTCTGGCCTTGTTCCTAAAATTAACAGTAATGTCAGATTTGGCATAGCCTTGTTTAATGCCCAATTACAATGAAATGTTCTTGTCTCAAATTAAAAAAATGGTAGGTGGTAGACATAATACTTTTTTACTTTTATAAGACAATGAAAAGCAACAGAAAGAGAGTGGATGAAAGTGATTGGCCGGGATCAGGAAATGGCCACAGGTCAGACTTGAATCCAGGTCCCTGTGGGACATCGATGTGGATAGTATATAAATACTTCAGCCAATTGCGGCCCCAAATGTTCTCAGATAATCTGCTGTACAGGAATCAGATGCCACTCACTTTCTGCAGGGCTTCCTGTATTGCCTCCTCTCTATTACTGCTGTGCAGATAACCCTTTATATTTATGATCAGCCTTGTAGGGTCTGTTTAGAGTGGATGGATTGTAGAAGTGATAGCATGTCAGTTTATAACTTTATACAGTTTGTAACTTTATATTATAACTGGCAATTCTTGTAAAAACATTCTGAAAAATAACAGGTTCACAGATACATCACTAACAATTTACAAGTTACTTTGCTTTTCCCAGTTACCTTTCCCAGTTACCTTTCTGCATTTGTGCTGTAACCAAGGGCTTCAGAGTTGTTTCACTGTTTGAGCTGGATATTGGTGACTGAGTGCTGGCAAGTGGGAGAGTAGTTGAGATGCTGTCTTCAGTTGTGAGTGTAGTTGTGGCTGGCTCTTGTACAGTAATTGCTGTGTAGACAATGGAGAAACATAGTATTTGTGGTAAAAAAAAAATATTGATGCAGATAAATAACATGCATCTATTACTATTAGGTATTATCGGAGTATTCAAATTATTAATTAATGAAAATTCCATCAAAGTTATGAAATGACAGATGTATTCTTACGAGTTGTTCTGCAAGTTTGAATGTAGTCAGTGCAGCAGTCTCTAGCGCTGACACAAGCCTCGTCACAGTAGCAGCCACGGTAACATGAACTACTAAGTCCCACACAGCATAGCCTTGTTGGAGAGGAGCAGCTCCCTTACAAGCCAGAAATATTGAAAAAAGTTACTTAAAAGAAAAGAAAACCTGTAGAATAGTTATTCAATGTTACCTTTACTGTCAATGAGTGTACCCCTGAAATCAATGACATCTGGAGTTTTGTTTGTTTTGAATGGAGTTTTGTTTTTAGCACACACACTGGAGTGGTAGGCCAGTTACTGTGTACGTGTGCCATATTGGCCTGTTGTGAGCAGGCACACTAAAGTGTGAAACGGTCTTAGTGTGGTTTGAAACTGCTTTGCTGCCTGTGGTGTTAAACTTGTATGGTGATTCTCACTTTTGTCTAAACTGCCACCCCAAACCCAATTGGTGTAATGCAGGCCTATATTGCTTTTAATATTTAATTAATTTGTAATTATTGCTGGTAAGCTGGAAACTCATCTGCTCCGAATTTGTCAACCTTTTTGTTAATAAAATATAGTCGTTTTTGATAGAGCAGTCTCTAGTTCCAATTTATACTGGGTCTGTAATAGTAGACCTGCTTGGTCAGATATTAAGCAAAGTTAACTCTGTGATTGTTTTGACAAAACCTACAATTATCAGTTGTAAAGCTAACTACAGTTAGCATGTGCTGCTATGGGCAACAGTCAAATATTTAAAATATAAGGGGTCTGAAGACCACACAAACATGCTCAACATGTAGTTTTTATTGATGGTGAACAAATATGGAGGCCTCTAAGACTGGTAATTAACCACTGGCTGTGTTATTTTGTTGATGCCCTAAATGTCATTAATTTTCCTCATAGAACTTTTCACTTGGGAGCCCATATGTTCAAAATGCTAATTTGCAGCAAACAAAATGACGTTGCCAGCTTGCCAACTCCATTACACTATTCCAATTCAGCCAGGTGATTTCACTTTTTACCCACAAAGCTTTGAGACATAAATGACTTAAAATGCAATGGCAGTTTACAAGCGCTATAAATGAAGGTATTTTCTCAATGTTTACCTAAAAATGAAAGCATTTTTAGTGTTTTTTTTTTAAATCCAGTTAAACATATTCAGTCATACACAGTCTTATAAGGCTAACATACCTTAGTTGGGGTCTTAAGAATACAAGTCCCCTTGCAGTGTTTAGGTTACTTTTACAACAGTAACAATAACTATAATACTAACTACTGAAAAGGCCAGCTTTCTATCCTGTAGTCAGAACAATGTTTTCCAGTGTTTACCTGTATTCTGCTGTGCAGTTTGTCGGATGAGGAGCATCAGTAGAGCAGTGCACAGAGCGCAGGCCTTCATTCCGCAGTACTGTAGAGAGATGATCTAGATGTGGCAGACAGTGTCTAATTGTTTCATACCAAACTATTGGCTTTCCTGCCATTGTCTTACATTTCTTTCACGCCTCTTGGCGTGTCTCGGCTTGTATCCAATGACTCAAGATATGTTTGGAGGGGGAACGACATAGTTGCAGCCACTTATTGCGTAATGTTAAAGATTTTTGTTTCAGAGCCTATACCAATGTGAGATGACACCACACTGTAGCCTATAACATAAACAGATATGATAATGACAGGGTTCAACAAATGTTGATCATAAGACATGCTGAACTAAAATTAAAGACTAGCACAATCCAGTGTTTCTGGTATTTTTACTTCACAGTATTAATGTTCGGGGAAAGCAGTTAGTGCACATGATGGCCCCTCTTTGATTTCTGACAACTATCCAAGGCTCTTTTTAAGTATTGTGTGGACAATTTTGTTTTTTAATAGAGAGGAACTGTTTTAATCAATACTTTTTATTCATGGATTAAGCCCAGACACAGACAAAAACATTTCAAATGTACTTCTTTTATGTAGATATTGACTTCGGTTTTATTCCAGGAATTGCCTGATAAATCTTACACCCATTAAGAATGCTTGGGTTATTAAAGAGGAAAGCACATGCCATAGACATATTTTTTAGTCTTTCCTTGTTTCACAGTTGACTCCTCGTACCTCAACCTTGCAAGACAAGATTCCTGTGGCTACCTGTGGTTACCGATATCACTGTGAAACCAGATATATGCACATCCATCAGCAATTTATCAACAACTGACATTTTTTTTTTGGCTTGTTTTTTTCCTTGATTGCCTTTGTAGGCCAGATAAACTGGTAGTGGACCCCTTCCAATGAAGACACCTTATTTTTTGAAAGGTCTGGCTATGCTAAATGTGAATTTGAATTCTTGAAAACTGCATGTGCCATCCGAACACTTACATTTACATTTACATTTATGCATTTAGCAGACGCTTTTCTCCCAAAGCGACTTACAAAAGAGGATAACATTCAAGCTACAACACAATGAAAGAAACTAACAAAGAGTGCATATTGCTAACATAAAAACTGCACTATTCTAAGTTGAAAGTGCAATAGTGTAATAATGCAGTATAAGTATGTAGTAAGCAGTATGCAGTATAAAAGAGATATTAAGTATAAGATGTTAAGTGCATTCTCAAAATTTTAGCCAGGAGATATTCTTGGAAGAGCTGGGTCTTCAAGAATTTCTTGAAGGTGGAAAGGGTATCAGTTGATCTGGTAGCACATGGAAGGTCATTCCACCAGCATGGAACCAAACATGAGAAGAGTTTGGACTGACCTGCGCAAGATGTTGGCCGTGCTAGATAACGTTCCTTAGAGGAGCGAAGTGGTCGGCAGGTGACATAGGGCTTTAGGTGAGTATTCAGGTAGATGGGGGCAGAGCCATCAATCACCCTTTAGGCCACCATTAGTACCTTGAATTTGATGCAAGCAGCCAAGGGTAGCCAGTGGAGTTCAATGAACAGAGGTGTGACATGTGCCCTTTTTGGCTGGTTAAAGACCAGACGTGCAGCTGCATTCTGGATCATCTGTAGTGGTCTCACAGCACAGGCTGGAAGACCTGATAGGAGGGCATTGCAGTAGTCAAGACGAGAGATAACCAGGGTCTGCACCAGGAGTTGGGTTGCATTTTGGGTTAGGTATGGCCTGATCTTCCATATGTTGAATAGGGAAAAACAGCATGACTGAGCCACAGAGGCAACATGATCTGCAAAGGTCAGCTGGTCATCGATCATGACACCTAGGTTTCTTGCCACTTTGGTGGGAGAAACAGACAGGGAGTCGATCTTGATGCTGATGTTGTGATGCATGGCTTGTTTGGCTGGGAGGACCAGCAGTTCAGTTTTGGAGAGATTTAGTTGGAGGTGATGTCCTTTCATCCATGCAGATATATCAGAAAGACAGCCCAAGATCCGTGTTGACACGGATGGGTGTCATCAGCATAGCAGTGATAAGAGAAGCCATGAGAGTGGATGATCGAGCCCAGCGAGGTGATGTACAAGGCGAAGAGAAGGGGCCCCAGCACAGATCCTTGGGGTACTCCTGTGGTGAGTTGGCGAAGTGCCGATGTCTGTCCTAGCCATGATACGTTGAATGACCGTTCAGTAAGATAGGATTTGAACCAGAAGTGCACTGTGCCATCAATACCCATGTTGGTCAGCTTGTCCAGTAGGATGCGGGGGTTGACCATGTCAAATACAGCTGATAGGTCCAGCATGATGAGTACTGAGGACTGACCTGCTGCTTTGGCCTCTTTTAATGCTTCCGTCACAGACAGAAGCGTCGTTTCAGTGGAGTGGCTGCTTCTGAAACCGGATTGGTTGGAGTCGAGGAGGTTGTTCTGAGTGAGAAATCCTGTGACCTGTTTAAAGACAGCTCATTCAATGGTTTTGGAAAGGAAGGGAAGATGAGTGAGAAGAATGAGAATGAGAATGAATGAGAATGAATGTCCATTTATACTCTTTACAACCACAAGTCTTACAGGTTTGCATTACATTACATTTATGCATTTAGCAGACACTTTTATCCAAAGCGACTTTCAAAAAGTAGATAAACATTCAAGCTAAAGCACAATTAAAAACTAAGCATGCATATTGTAGAGAGAGATTGGGATGTGCATTGTACGTGCATTCCAGGTACTTCAGAACCTTTAAGCCAGGGGATATTCTTAGAGCTGGGTCTTCAATAATTTCTTGAAGGTGGAGAGGGTATCTGTTGCTCTGGTAGCATGTGGAAGGTCATTCCACCAGCATGGAATTGACTGGAAATGGCAGCGGATCCATCATTCACCCTGTAGAGCCAACATTAGTGCTTTGAATTTGAGGTGAGCAGCTAAGAGTAGCCAGTGGAGTTCAGTGAACAGAGGTGTCACATGCTCTTATTGGCTGGTTGAAAACCAGATGTGCAGCTGCATTCTGGATCATCTGTAGTGGTCTCACTGTGCATGTTGTGTTAGGTACAGCCTATGCCCCTATGATTTATACATACATGTGAACACACATACATACAGTTCACACAGTCTGAATTCTTTTACTCCAGAATTCTTTCGTTAACATAATGGTTTGTATAATCAAGCACAAGGGGTGAAGATATCTTAGAATTCATCTTAAATAATAGTGTACATGCTATAAGTGGGGCTACATGTCCACCAAGTTTCTTTGGTCTCATGCGTCAGTGTCCCTAAAACCAAGACGGAAACTTGCCTCCAAACAATCCGGCCAATATGGCATTTTTTGTTTCTCAAAAGGTGGTGCTGCACTATACAATGGTGGTTGAGGACTCATTGGATTGGATTGGATTGTCTCCTTAAAATCAACGTACCAGGAAAATTTCATTTACCAAAGTATTACAGTTCTCACAGGGGCACCCGCACAGGAGAGAAGCTGTCCCTGGGATCCAATATAACTTAGGACATTAGGGAGCAGCCTTGGCCTGCTGGTTAGGGCTTCAGGCTTGAAACCAAAGGGTTGCCAGTTCGATCCCCGAAGAGCAGGCAATGGCTGAAGTACCATTGAGCAAGACACCACTGAGCAATGCACAAGGAGGGGGGGCCCATCTGGGGTCTCTGGGGACAAACAGCTACTACGTGCTACAACACACAATGGAATATGTGGGCTTGTTTGATGTGGCTCCTTGAGACCTACACGTTCCTGAAATTTTGTTGACACAGGTGCTACTGTTCTTGAGTTATTCCACGAAAACTGTGTTTGAACAACTTGTTCTGGGAGGGGCAGCACAGTGGGGAAGCAGTCTCTTGGGACAAAATTTTACTATGAGCTATGGGTCTATGGGGGATACATGCCCACCGAGTTTCAAGAGCCTTGGTGTCTCCTGGAAATCACTGACCAGAATTTTGTAACATAGAGAGTTCCAAAAATTCTTGCAAATTCAACTCCAATTTGAACATTGACTTGCTAATTATGTCACTAGATGACCCATGTGACCCATTGCCACATGACGGGAGGTGTAGTCTACAGCTCACAGTTACACCCAGTCCAGAGATAAATCTCCTGGTCTTCCCATCACCAGGCCACAACTGAAGAAACCATTTGGATGAAAGGTGAAACATCTTCAAGCTCCAAAAAGGAGTCCAGTTGCATATAACTGAACACTTTGACCACCATGACCTACATGAATGAGAATCTCAACAGACTCTTGAGTTTTACTTTTTTTTCTTTTACTAGGTTGTGCTACACCACATATGAGCATGTGAGAGCTCATTATATGCAGCTCCTTGAGACCCACATGCCACCCAAATTTCGTTGTCTCAGGTGGTACGGTTCTTGAGTTAACCACCAAAAACGGTGTTGGACTACCACTTTTTTTTTGCGGGTGGGTGCACAGCAGGGGACAAGCGCCCAGGATGAAAAGCTACTACGCCTTAAAATTCAAGTGGATCAACATGCCCAGTTAGTTTAGCAATGCCTGGTGTTTTGGTTTCCCAGGGACGAATGACCAAAAATCACGCTATGCTAGCAGCGATCATAATTATATAAGGAATACCCGTTCCAGCTCCATATCTGTCCATTGAAAATCGATGTGTTCCAATGCTATTGAAATACATTACAGAACTATGCATAATCCACTGTTTGGAGGAAGTAGGGATATTTGTCCCGTGAACCCGTGGCCTATTGTAAAAGCACATATAGATCAGTTGATGTTAAAGGATGTCTGACGTGACATTGCTGTTGAACACCTGGCTCAGATAACTCTCACCGCTTTATCTGCTCCTAGAACAGAGCGGTACACAAGGAGTTAGGTATGCAGGCTGGCATGTGCACTCACACTGCCATGACATTGGGCAAACAACATTGGCTTGTTGTCAACCCATTTGAGGTTAGATCACATTACAATTTTTTTTTCCACATTCCCTCAGTGTGTCATGGTTTTCCATTTGAAACAATGGAATACACTGTCTTTCAGAATGTTTGCAATAATCACATAAGGACAAAAGATGGTTCTTTTACTTTACCAAATATTTTTTATTATGTTTATACAGTGCTTATGGTTTAAAATTATGTTAAATAGTTCACATACAGGGAGCATTTAAGAAACTGTAGCAGTTGAAAGTACATTATGGCATTATAACTTTATTTGATGATATATTTATATGTAGTGAAACAAAGAGTGTTGTATCATTTGTCTGCTATAATGTTAGATATATACTGAATTTAATTGAATATATAATGATACAAATATACACTTGAGTAAGAAACATTTGAGAATCATAAAACAAAGTATTAAAAAACAAAAATAACTGGTTATATCAAACACTGGATGAAATGAAAGCATTACTGTAGGTGCATGTGACAGTTTATTTGTGTATGCAAAATCAATGACTGGTTTTATAGTTTAGTGTCAATGGAAAAAAGACATACAAAATCCATAACATTGCAGTGTAGATGTTCTCAGCGTTGAGATAAACCACGTCTTGCTGACCGCCTGGATAAAAATAAAAGACCAAATGATTAAAGTCTAAAAGCATGACAATGGCCTCACGTATCTATTTGTGACAAGCAAACAAAATTACAGGAACTTTTCTCAGTTTATGTGCACTACATGGATTTGAACAAATGGTTGCTAGTTTAATGTTTCTTAATAATAATCAATATAACTTTGCTTTCCAGTGCTACTAGTTGTTTTATACTTTAAACAAAAGTAATATTGCATTCATAAACAGATATGTTTCCCTTAAAGGCATTTGTCTATTAAATTAAATTCAACATTAAATTCAAGTATTATAACACCTGCTGTCATTCTGAATAATGTGTCTGCATTCTGTTTGCACGCGCTTGTGTGTGTGTTTGTGTGTTTACCCTGTAGAATAATGTGTCTGCATTCTGTTTGTGTGTGTGTGTGTGTGTGTGTGTGTGTGTGTGTGTGTGTATTTAACCTATCTACCTCCATCTGATATTCAATCTCTTCTCTGTCACTCTCCAGCTTTCTCCAAACTCCTTGACACGTTTGGCTTGGCTGCCATCTGGCTTCATCATATCGTTCTTTTTCTTGCCATCGAAGTTCCCACACAGCCCTCCAACTCTCCTCTTGTATGTGTGAGGCAGGATGATCTCTGCAGCATTACAACAACCGCACAAAACAAACAATGAATTGATTCTGTTTAAACTGAATGTCATAAAATGTTTTTTTGGCACCAACCTTCTTTCTACAAAAGGAATAGTGGATGACATCATATTTTAACAGAATGTAATGTACACTATAGTTTGAGTGGTTCACAGTTAACCCTTGAAGTTCATCTTTTTGTAAATTCAAGAAAGCTGAAAGTTTCTTTATGACTGATAACTGTATAACTAAAATATTATCTTACCCGTTTTGCCAATTCCATTAAATTCAACTGAGAAGCCAAAGTCTGTTTTAAGGTAGATGCGAGAGGCTCGCTGGAGAACCTTGACTCCTTTCGTTGGCACCACTGGTGGCTGAGACCTCACACCATCCACCTGCAGAGGAGAGAGACAGACAGACAAAGAGGTGAGAAGAGAGAATTGTCTTCACACTAGTTGTGTACTAACTTCACAGCATGATGCATGTATGGTGATGTAGAGTGAGTAAAGTTACAGCTCAAAGATTACTCCAGCACCAGCAGAGGGCAGTATGCGTCCTTTGCCATTCCATGTGTAAATAATTTGGGTGCCTATTTTGAGGAATCTCGTCCATTTGTCTGGCAGTAACATTTTGAAGTGTCTACTCTGAGGCAAGTAAACGTGCTTTGGCATGAAATTTAGATAGTAAGGTATGGTTCAGTGTACTGTGTTTTATTGACACCTTCCCAAGAGTTGACTAAGGGCCGATGTAACAGGAAACAGTAAGTGTTAGAGCGTATAACTGAGAATCACCTTAAAACACATCTGCACAATTCCAACACTTCTTATCTCACTTATGTAGCTTATCACAAAGACAGTGATATTCAGGTCACAGTCTGATGACAGACACACACACAGAGAGAGAGAGAGATAGAAAGAGGAATGAAGAATGTAACATGTTCCACAAGGAACAGAAAATCCCTCATAAATGAAAGAGATATGATAAAAAATGTAGAAGTTTGTCTAGAACACCGTGACATAATGACCCAACCATGTGTCATCAACCTTTGGAAGCACGTAAAAAAGGTGTCATTGAGGTGAAATCTGCATGCAGTAAATTGTCCTCTGCTGAGAACAATTTGAACTATTCTTTATCATGAAAGAGAGGAATGAGAGAGAGGAACATGCTAGAGGTACTTTTGGATAACTCACATAAAGTTTTCTGTTCTTTTTGAACTCAACCGTGTGGTTGTACACCCTAATCTTCAGCTCTCTTGGGAAGCCACTGTCACCATGTTCTTCACTGCTATCCTCTTCATCGCTGTCGTCTCTTCTTCTGCTGTCTTCATCATCGTCGTGCTCCTCCTCACTGTCCGCATTCTGATCATTCTTTATACGGTTGATGCCCTCAACGTACACGTCTGGGAGGTTCTTTGGCAAACCAGTAGATTGTACCAGGACATAGGAGTGAATCCCATCAAAGTCATGCTTCATATCATCAAATGTTCTGTACTCAGGATCCTCCTCAATTGTGCACTCGCTAAAGTCTGTAAGACAAATTAAACAAGAAAGGTTTTGAGAACATGGTCAGTGTGCCTGTAAAGATAAGCGCATTAGCCCTTCTTTCCACTTCAAAACATTTGGTCCAAAAAGCACACAAAGGCAATAAATGTATGTGTTTTCACATCCAAATGCCAGAGGTGTCCATCATCAGAAAGTAAAAATACTACAGGTAATCTTCTTTTTTTGCTAATCTGCCTAGCTGAGGAGTTGTAATAATTAAAATAAGGGGGATGGTTAGAACAAATATGTGGCAGGACTTTCACTACCTGAAGTTTGGCTTTGTCATCTCTGCCAAACCTAATAACAAAGTCAAAGTTAAAGTTTACTTAATTGTCAGTTCACTATGCAACAAGCATTACAAAGAAGATTGAAATTGTGTTTCACCAGACACAAAGTAAGGCATGTGATCAGTACTTGATCTATATGAAAATGCACAGGTAAAGATGTTTACCTGTGGACTTGCAGGTGTACTCTCCCTCTCCATCCATATAGCAGATGTCATCTCCGTCACACTCATCGTCATCACACTCGATGTGTCCTTCACCATCATCCTCCTCACACTCACACCTCTGCTCACAGTGATCTGTGTACCACACCTCATCAAACTGCAATGACAACAAAAACGAACGACTTTGGTGTAACTTTTGTAATATTCAACGTTCGTTCAGCTGTGACTTAATTCTTTTTTCATATACGGTAAATTATTTACATTTACATTTATATATTTATGTACTTAGCAGACACTTTTATCCAAAGCGACTTACAAAAAGAGGATTAACATTCAAGCTACAACACAATAAAATTATGTGTAACGGAATAAAATAGGCCCCAAGTCATATTTTAAAATGACAAAGGAATTACAACTAATGAGACAAAATATGTGTTATATGCAGTATTTTTCTTATAGTTGTTTCTACTAATCATAGTGTCATAAATGTTTGTTCACACACACACACACACACACACACACCTACACACACACACACACACACAATCGCGAAGGATAATTGCCACCTACATAATGGTTCTGTCCTTTGTTGTCCTGGCAGCCACACTTTCGGATAGGCACGCATGATCTGTCCTTGAGCACAAATCCGTCGTTGCACACACAGCCGCCTACACAGGGCTCATTAACGTTGCAGTGCGGAGAGCCATGCAGGTGCTTACAGGTTGGCTGGCAGGCAGGCATGCAGTCAGTGTAGTGGCTATTCTTTGGACAAGATGGGACTGCAGAGAGAAGGGAACAATGGGAAGTCAGTGTTGCTTTCATGCTCACAGATCAGTGCAGAGACCACAGGTCCTGCAGTCAGGTTGTCTGTGACAAAAAGAGGTTGTCAGCTTGTCTCAGAAAACCCATCCTGAGCTGCGAGGAATGTGTGGTAACACTTTACAATAACGTGTTAATAAGGTATTAATAATGCATAATGTAGTTAACTGTTATCATTTAATAACAAGTCAGCTATTAACGTTGAGCTTGTAAATGTTACCAAGCAGCTTGTAAGTCACTTACAAACATATTAATTAACTGTTAACATGCAACTTGTAAGTCACTTAAAATACTGCAGCGACTAGGAATTGTTTCGGCAGTAGTCAGCTCAGTCACAATGTCACAATTTATTAGAGCCATGAGGCATGAGAATGGAGAGCTGAATTAACCTCATCCTAAAGCTTAGCAATATGTGGAATAAACGACAGACTACCTGCTTTACATTGGCTTTTTCTATTAAATGTTCTCTCCTTTAAACAAAATATCAATAGCTGAGTGGTTCAGATGTCTGACTTGTATGTCCAGGGATAAAAACCTGGCTTGTAAATGATATTTTGATTTTTTTTTAAACAAATGCATCTCTCAGTAGACTATCCCATTCAAACAAACTGGTCGGAAAGGTGTCATAATGTATTATTTATTCCTTATTTTCTTCTCCACTGCTTTCGAGAATTGTTTGTTGTCTTTTTTATAATGAATTATGTTACATTATGACACACAATGTTTTATTCCACTATTCTTCAAACACACTCAAGGTCAATTTATACTCGTCCTACTCCATAAATATGCAGACATGCAAGCCAGCACGCAGATAGGAAGTCCCACTCCAACATGCTCTCTAAGGGCTGACGGATACCTCCCTAATTTTCAAACTATCCATCAAAATGACGCCGACCCCACAGATAGAGGGAGCATGTGATTGGTCAGCTCGCTTTGTTTTGGCTTCTTGCTACCCACTGTGGATTTAGTTAGCAACATGCTAGGTCACAGTGCAAGCTATGTAAATAATCTCAGATTTATCATTATTTTCGATACAGTGGAAGGATTTCGTGATTGTCGTTAGGTTGTATCTTAGCTGATATGAAAAAAATGTAAGATCATTGGAATTTAGAATGAATATACAAATAAAGTTTCTCAAACTTTCAAGACTGAAGTTTAGCTCAGCTGGTATCAATCTAGACTAAGATGCTGGACACCTGAGTTCAATTCCTAGTCGCTGTGGTATTTTAAAGGTGGGACTTAGAGAAAATCATTATTCACACCTAAACCATGCCCGTAGCCCTTCAATAGGCTAAATGTAAAAGTATAGGCTAAATTGTCCTCACTTTAGATTAGGGGGCTGCAAAACATACTACAAATTTGTAAGAAAGGTCTTACAAGTGTATTAGTTATTATTTTTTTGTTTTACTAAGAGATGACAATTTATTAAGCATTTACAGTATGTTTGTAAGTGACTTATAAGCTGCTTGTTAACACTTACAAGTTTCATTTTAACAGTTCACTAAATGTTATTAAAGGATCAAAACAGTCAACTAACTGTTAGTAATGCAATGTTAACTGATAATAATGAATTATTATTACATTATTAACATGTTATTTTAAAGCATTAGCCAATGGGATTTTGCTCTGCAGCTCAGTGTGGTAACTAGGCCAATTTGCACTTTGTTTCATTTGCCTGAAATAGGGAACCAATAAAAAAAGGGATTTTAACATTGATACAATGGAGGCAGGCTTAACACCCAAAACTGAAGTCAAGAAACAACCAAGAGAGGCATTTTGACCTACATCTAATTGATCCCACCTCAAAAAGGTGGGAGATGACCATATCCAGACCAAGTATCCAGACCAAGCTCAATCTCAGATTGAGATAATCAGTCATGAAGACTGTTCAGCTGAATGAAATCCTTTAGAATAGGTACGATTGAGGCATTTTCAGAAAGTTAATGCTTTACCTGGCTCAGCAGTGGTTGGTGCAGATGTGGTTGGTTTGGCTGTTGGGGGAGCTGGTGTCTCTGGGTTTACTGGTGTAGGAGCTGGGGTTTCTGGATTAACTGGAGGAGCTGGGGTCTCAGGATTAACTGGAGGTTCTGGTGTTTCTGGATTAACTGGTGGAGCTGGTGTTTCTGGATTAACTGGAGGAGCTGGTGTTTCTGGGTTTACTGGTGGTGCTGATGTTTCTGGATTAACTGGTGGTTCTGGTGTTTCTGGATTAACAGGAGGTGCTGGTGTCTCGGGATTAATTGGAGGTGATGGTGTTTCTGGATTAATTGGAGGAGCTGGTGTCTCGGGATTAACTGAGGGTGCAGGTGTCCCAGGATTAACAGGAGGTGCTGGTGTCTCAGGATTAATTGGAGGTTCTGGTGTGTCAGGATTAACAGGAGGTGCTTGTGTCTCAGGTTTAACTGGAGGTGCTGGTGTCTCTGGATTGACTGGTGGTGCTGGTGTCTCTGGATTAATTGGAGGTGCTGGTGTTTCTGGATTAACTGGAGGAGCTGGTGTCTCTGGATTAACTGAGGGTGCAGGTGTCCCAGGATTAACAGGAGGTGCTGGTGTCTCAGGATTGACTGGAGGTGCTAGTGTTTCAGGATTAACAGGAGGTGCTTGTGTCTCAGGTTTAACTGGAGGTGCTGGTGTCTCTGGGTTTACTGGAGGTGCTGGTGTCTCTGGATTAACTGGTGGTGCTGGTGTCTCTGGATTAATTGGAGGTGCTGGTGTTTCTGGATTAACTGGAGGAGCTGGTGTCTCTGGATTAACCGAGGGTACAGGTGTCCCAGGATTAACAGGAGGTGCTGGTGTCTCAGGATTGACTGGTGGTACTGGTGTCTCTGGATTAATTGGAGGTGCTGGTGTTTCTGGATTAACTGGAGGAGCTGGTGTCTCAGGATTAACCGAGGGTGCAGGTGTCCCAGGATTAACAGGAGGTGTTGGTGTCTCAGGATTGACTGGAGGGGCTGGTGTGTCAGGGTTGACTGGAGGTGCGGATGTTTCAGGATTGACCGGAGGAGCTGGTGTTTCAGGGTTTACTGGAGGAGCTGGTGTTTCTGGATGAACTGGAGGTGCTGCTGTTTCGGGAATAACTGGAGGTGCTGCTGTCTCGGGATTAACTGGAGGTGCTAGTGTCTCTGGATTAACTGGAGGTGCTGGTGTCTCGGGATTAATTGATGGTGCTGGTGTCTCGGGGTTACTGGAGGTGCTGGTGTTTCTGGATTAACTGAAGGTCCTGGTGTCCCTGGATTAATTGTAGGTACTGGAGGTGCTGGTGTCTCTGTAATAACTGGTGGTGCTGTTGTCTCTTGTATGGCAGTAGATACTGAAATATTTCCACTCGAAGTGGGAGAAGGGGGTTCTGGTTTCACTAAATCTTTGAGATTAAATAAAAAAGAAATACAGTTGCAACAAAAATTTCTTTTGACTTTTTTATGACTCTACCAAGCACTTCACTGCCATAGTGAATCGTGATAGTCAAGGAGTAACTTTTAATCTGTAAATTTTAAGGGGTTGATACCTGCACAGGAACCACGATAGAGGAAAATATCATCCACAGCTACATCAGAGAGTTCAGTTGTTCCTCTGCGTCCCTCTAAAATGATCTAGAGTGAAAACAGTGACAACATTTAATGTATTTGGACCTTTTATGTACAGTACTATCATTTATAGCAAGTGATAATGAAATGGGAATGTCAGCAACAGTCACCTGAAACGGTCCATTAGTCATGAAGTCGATCTCTGCTTTATGCCAATCATCTCCCTGGTTGTTCCTCTTGGTCCAAACTCCTCGTGCCCATTGGCCTTCAAGCAAATACACACTCAGGCCCATGGTGTCTGCTGTGCCATACATGTGGTACCAGAACTGAAGGCACTGAGGCCCTGGATCAGAACATTCTCCACTCAAGATGCGCGCTGTGTCACCATTATGCACTCCATCTCCTTCAACATAGAGGTAGCGACCACCTGGAAAGCACACAGTTACAAGGCAGATCCTTTGGAATGAGTTTACAAAGCTTCATGTACATGTAATTGGAATCACTTTGAGATCTGAATTAGAATTTGAGATTAGGGATGGTTCAAAGAAACCCAAAATCAAGCAAAACTTAAGAATAAATGTAAAAAAATGGGAACCAAACCTATTTCACTTGTTCCAGAGTGAAAAACTATTTCAGAGAAGATGTTTGCATTTTATATCGTTCCTTCTAATTTTTGTTGGAATATTATTCAAAAGTCAGTTGTTGGAAGGAGACTAACCCTCTCAGTGTTCCCAAGACCCCTGAGGCAAAATGTCATCAGATTTTATGAATTAAACTCAAATGGATTTCCTATCCAAAGCTATTCTATGTCCCTTTTAAATGGACAAAGTAACTGAATCTCATTTGCCAGCATATAGACTATATAAGTGTTTGGGTACAGAGAAGGACAAAGAGATAAATTGCTGCAGGGATAGTGTACATGCATTACTAATATGCATATATATATATTACTGGTATAGACCAGGAGATATTCTGTCTGTCTAAGCAGTGTAGTGTATAAAATTGTTGTGAAGAAAAGCTGTTACCTCCAGTGGTATGATCTGAGGAAGGGCCTGTCATCAGTGTAGGAGTGGAACCACTCTGCCATGTCCAATCAAAACTGTCAGTCAGGAGCTGGCTCCATGCACAGAGGCTATCGTCAAAATTGCAGGCAAGGTTGCAGACTGTAGGAGATTGAAAACACAGTTGTATTACATAAGCATTGCTTGTTTTTGAGGGTATGCTGTATTTTTGCTTCTTAGTATGTCTACACAGGCATTCCACTGTACAAAACCCACCTGGGTGAGGATTTTTCAAATCTGTCACAGGAGGCAGAGTGGTAGAATCCAAACCGGTGTTTGATGAACCTTTTACCAGACAAATATTACAATTACCGGTTATTTTTCCTGAGACGTGACTAAGATTGAAACCCATGAAAGAGGCTTTCATTCATAACCTGTAACCTCACCTCCACACCCTCCAGATGCTATAGAAACATCGTCCAGTGCTATGTCAGACATCTCTGTGGAACCTCGGATTCCTTCCAGGATGATCTAGAACACAGGCATGTATCGTGTGAAGATAATGTTCTTGAAAGACTCCTTACAGGACAAAATAGTTGGAAAGAAGGGCATTGTGTTGGCAGCAGTATATAACAGAGGTATAACATTTTTGTTACAGTACTGATGAGAAAGATGTTTAATCCAACCAAGTACTTTTACACATTCTTAATTTAGAACAATAGAGTTACAGTCAGCCAACTGACAGGCTGACTGGAGGTCAACATGAATGCAGATAGTTGCCTAAGCTGTACAGAAGAATGCTCTAGAATGCAATTGCATATCTACCACATAAGTGTGTCAGCAGTTTTCATCTGTTCCATCTGAGTGGAGTCTCACCTTAAAAGGCTCTGAAACTTCAATCTCCACATTCGCCTCCTGCCAGGAATTTCCTTGATTGTTGGACTTGGACCAGATCTTGGTGGGCCTGCTCCCAACCAGCTGGTATACATTGAGTGCCATGGCAGAGGCTGTACCATATATGTGGTACCAGAAGCGCAGGCAGTGGGTGCCTGGCACAGTGCACGCTGGGCTCATCATGCGGGCCGAGTCTCCGTGGACCACTCCGGTACCTTCCAGGTACATGTAGAAGCCACCTGCAGAACAAGCGCTTAACAGCTGAACTTTTTTTTTCCAGAGACCGTAAATGTCACTGAGGTTGCTTAATAGGATATGGGGACTCACTTCCTGTTGTGTGGTCACTGGATGGCCCAGTAAGACCCGAAGGAGTAGACCCTGAGTGTCTGGTCCAATCAAAACTGTCTTGCACAAGCTGTTCCCATCCACACTCATCATTGTCAAAATTACAGCTCAATGGACACTCTATGACACCAAACAAAAAAATAGTAATAAATAGTAAAAAAAAAAAGAGTTAGCCTGTTGCCCGGTTGTTTGCCACAGACATTATGATTTTAATAGTTGCACTGAACTATGAGGATGCTTACGAGATGTAGAAGGAGTTGCTGGAACTGTTGTAGTTGGTATGGCTGTGTGTGTAAAGAAATGAGACACTCTATCAGTGTTAAAGTAGTTATTTGTGCTTTGGAAGAATCCCAGCATGTTCTCTGTCTACCACATCAGGCCATAAGTGCCTTAATCATTCAGGTCTTCAGCAATCATTCACTTTTTATAAACATAACTACAATAAGGCATATATGGTAATGGTACTGTTAGCTGACACTTTTATTCAAAGCGAAGTACAGATGACAATAACAAAAACATTAAATCATTAGTGAAAATGCTAGGCTAAACTCAATGCACAGATTAACAGCAATACAATATGATTTCAGACTGACACAATTTTGAGATGTTCATCACAGTATTGGGTATTAAGTTCAACACAAATTAAGTAATGGCTCACCACAGACGGTGTCTTCTCTCCAATCGCCCAGCACCACCCCGCTGATCTCGCAGGCAGCCACATAAGACTCCAGCGAGACACAGAGCTTCCCCGGGTCCCCAGCAGTGGCACAGTGGTCATACACACAGCTGTCCACATAGATCTGCGGAGGCACGAACATGTGGCAGTCCTTGAAGGTCTCCCCGAACAGCTTACGGCACTCCTGGAATCCCTGCTCCTGAATTTCCGGGGCGCAGACTGGCATGACTGGGGCTGCATCTGTGCAGCTGTTTGATGGAGATGTGACAAACGTCCAGGACATATGAGTGTGGTTATGTGGTTTTGACGAGTTTCACAAGTCAGGCAAGTGATCCTATTTCTCACTCAGAACAACTTAAATGCAGGAAATGAATAGCGATGCAGATGGATAAATTAACTTACTTCCAGTGGTTGTCTGCCACCCTCCAGCTGTTCCCAAACAGGTCTGGCATGCCAAGGAGCTCCCCGTCAGGGCTCACAAAATCATCAAACTGGCTGCCAGAGTACGTGCCACATAGGCCACACATTTGCCCCATGTAGCGTTCATCCACCAAGACGAAGAGACGATGCTCACCGTTGAAGAGGATTGATAGTCCAAAGTCAGTGTCCAGGCGGACGTAGGACTCATCACGGAGAATGCTGATGGTAGCACTAGGTGCAAAACTAGGTTGCAAGACCTCAGCACCATTGACCTGCCATTCAGATGCAACAGAGGCAGGTGAGAGAGACGGTGATGAATAGCATAGGTAAGAAAAAGAGTGCTAAATACACCTGTAGAAATGGTATTGTATAGCTCTAGAGTTGTTAGATATTCATGGACCTTTCAATGAGACAAGCATAACTGAATAATCACACCTGTACAGCGCTTTGACCAAATAGCCAAAAGTATATTGTATTAGATACCAAAATGTACACAATATACTGACTCTGCCAGTTTCAGTATAAAATCACAAAGTAGTAATTTAAGTTCAGAGACCAACTCACATAGACTCTTTTGTTCGTCGTCATGACAATATGCAGGCTATCCACCTCAAGGGCCACAGAGTTCAGTGCCGACCAGGTGGGATGCCCCCAATTCTCATTGCGGGTCGTCACGGTGAACTGGACAGGCGTGGGGCCACACGTCTTTGCCAGCGTGTAGTTGCAGCCTCCCTGGAAGTTGTAGGCCTTGCCGTCGAAGGTGATGTAATGGGGGTCACCGTAGACTGAACAGGTAACCTGTTCGCCGGCCTCACAGCCCATCACCCCATTCCTGACCTTGCACACCTGATCGGCAGAGCAGGACGAGGCGGAGCACAGGACACTGTCTCGGCCCATGCACTGGCAAAGCTTGTCACACTGCCCTGTCATGAAAGTCACGCCTTTCTAAACACAGAGATAAGATCCAGAAGATACCCTGTGTAAATGCTGTGTAAATGCATCCTTTGAACTTCCAAAGGAGCGTTTGATTGTTTCATGTTGCTGTGCTGCTCTTTAGATTGTTGTCCCACCATGCCTCACCCCACCACCCAAACTAATTATTGTCATCCTCATTATCAGTGACCATGCAATCATACTTCTCAAACACAGTTAAGTGACTAATTGTTTGTTTGTAACTTAGCAACGAGTGACTGTTATCTGATTTCACAGTGGATTGCTGATGCACTGATGATGAACATAATGAATGTTTACGATGAGTGTCTTGGTAATAAGTCATTTTGTGTTAATGGCTGGTGGTTCACCTCGTAGTGTTCCCCATCCACCCAGCAGCCGCAGTCCTGTACAGGCACACACCTCCCTGCGCTCAGCACGAAACCGGGGTCACACTCACACCTCTCCTCACACACTGCTCCACAGGCCTCTGCCATGTCCATGCTGGAGCAGGCTGCAGGGCAGCCACTGGCACAGGCATTATAGTGGCTGTTCTCACCACACACTAGAGCTGAATGGGGACCGGACAGAGATGGGCATTTACTTGGGTGGTTTTATTACAATGTCAGCATCTAATAATTCATGATTAAAGGTAAAAAAGGCATCAGATGCAACTCTTCTAGAGAGCTGTTAGTTATCACTTGTTAGGTTTTCCATTTTTATACTAATAATGTGGCACTGAGTGAATCTATTTAGATTGACAAATAAATTGTTTGTCATATCATGTATGTTTCTTTTAAGAATTTGACATGTTGTACATACGGCAGAAAGTGCTGTTTCGCCACTGGGAAACGGTGATGCCGGCCTGGCGACAGGTGTTGGCGTAAGTGTTCAGCACGTCACACAGGCTCTCTGGGTCTCCTTGAGAGGCACACATGTCTTGCATGCAGCTCGCAAAGAAGCTCTCAGCACTCAGAGCCCCCGAGCAGGCGGCGAACGGGCCGTCTGCTGCCAGGATGACACCACAGTGGGGCTCCATCTCCTCCTGACCCAGGCAAGTGTCGGGCAGGGGTGGAGCCTCGCATCGGGTGCTGCCACTCTGCCAGCTCTGGCCCAGAGTGTCGGCATCAGCTGCCAGTAAACCGTCAGGCTTCCTGAAGTCGTCTCCTTTGATGTGGTTGAAGTTGCCGCACATGCCGCAGAGCTTGTCCGAGTACTTGCTGGGAACAGTAACTTGCACCTCTCCTGAGGCGTGGTAGGACACGGTCAACAGGAGGTCTGTCTCCAAAACCACCTTTGATCCATTTCTCTTGATTGTGATGGTTCCCCCATCCAGGCTCAACGGAAGATTTCTCCACATGCCATTCACCTGAAACCCATCAGTGCTTGTGCTCAGTGTGGACAAGAATTCAGTTTGATTAAAAATACACAATATAACTTCCTGACTAGAGGCCCTTAGATATACATTTACATTACATTTACATTTTACATTTAGCAGACGCTTTTATCCAAAGTGACAAAAGAGGATAACATTCAAGCTACAACACAATGAAAGAACTAACAAGGAGTGCATATTGCTTACATAGAATCTGCACTATTTTAAGTTGAAAGTGCAATAGTGTAATGCAGTGTAGAGAAATTAAATTATTAAGTGCATTCTCAAAATTTATGGCAGGAGATATTCTTGGAAGAGCTGGGTCTTCACGAGTTTCTTGAAGGTGGAGAGGGTATCAGTTGATCTGGTAGCACTTGGGAGGTCATTCCACCAGCGCGGAACCAGATATACATATACCAGATATACATATTCAGAGCCTGCACTTCAAAGGCATCAATATATATATATATGTGTGTGTGTGTACATGTGTGTGTGTTAGTGTGTATATATACATATATATATATATATATATATATATATATATATATATATATATGAAACAGTTGAGTGTGTTGAGTTCTAATTGAGCGGTTTAATTATTCATTTCCTTCTGACATTTACTGAATAACTTTGCTCCATAAAAAGTGACTGGGAGTGCCTGCTTGGCAACCCTACGACTAAATTTGCCTCAAGGGTTACCACCAGGGCAAGACTCACCATGACTTGGTTAAGCTTCTTCCTCAGCATGGACAGGTTGATGCCCTTTAGGTTCACGTTCACCTGCAGGACGGATGAGACGGATGAGTTCCCACTATGCTTATTCTTCACTTCCACGCTGAAGGCCAGCGGCCGTGCTGTTGTTCCCTGGTCACATGTCCGGGTCATGACGTAGGTACAGGGCCCCACAAAGGGAAAGTTGACCCCATCAAATGTGGTATAACGAGGTTTGCGGTGCGCGATGCAGGTGCCAAAGGGTTTGGGTCTGGCACTCCAGGCTGACTGGCATGTGTGTCCTTCTGGGCAGGTAGCGGGGGAACATGAGAGCCGACCTCTGCTGCACACACAATGTGTGAAGTCATCTGTCCAGAACTCACTGCCGTCCTGACACTGCTCCCCTGCAAATCAGCCATTTGCAGAAATATATGTATATATGTATAAGGATATATACTCTTTTGATCCTGTTAGGAAAATTCTGTCTCTCCATTTAACCCATCTGTGGGTATATACACTGTATATACCTGTATATACAACAATCTCTGCAGCTGGAAAAGTTAAAATTTTCCTGTGTTGTAAAATTTACACTATTACACAATATCCTTCAGTGTTGCTACTGTACACATACACAAAACTGACATACCACACTGGCCTTCCTGATTCCAACATTATCAATAGCGACCTCCCCGTCCTCTGGAAGCTCCTGGGCCATCTCAAATACCACCTGACAAAGACAAATACCATGTTATACTCCTAACACTTTGTTCAAATATGGTTAAAGGGCTAATTAGTAACAGGAATGTGTCCGCCACTGGGATGTGTGCACACTTTGTCTTGCCACCATGTAGATGCCAAAACAGGGTATAGCCCTATAAATAAACAGTGGAAATGTATAGTTCTTAGCTTAACAGGGGGTAGGCAAACAGAGGATATGGTTAGGTCTTAGCTTTAAGATTAGAGAAACATACACTAAGAGTGCCTTTACTGTTTAACACCTGTTGTATGTAGCCACTTGCTACCAAAATGCCTACATCAGTACATGTTTACAGAGTTATATTCATCATAAAGTCATTAAATGACTATCTCTTTCTGTCTTCTGAACCACTGAAGAAGATAACGTGAAATGACGGAAAGGTACAGCCTGTGATTCTTATACTTGAGTTCAACAGGCTGTCCTTTCCATACACATTCACCCCACCCTTCCTTGACTGCTGCTAAAGCAGTATGTTGATTAGCTGTGAGCCCATCATGCTACAGTACACTACAGATGCTACAGATTCTTATTTGCAGAGCCAGAATTAACACTGGGAGTCTTCTTGACTTAGTGCAAGGAACAACAGATGAGATATGTGTATTGGATAAGAAAAGTATATTGGATAACACCCTCACAGTATACTTGAGTGTTTATGGTAGGTCCTTATACCTGCATGCCCATCTCTGACAGTCCCAGTGGAATGAACTGTTGTCTCCAGGCATCGGTGTCCTCTGAGTTGGATGAGCTCCAGAGCTGCATCTCCCCCGTCTCCATCTCTGCACTCCTTAGGAGGACCCTCAGCTCTGTGCTGTTGAGACCAGCTGGCACATGGTACCAGAACTCCAGGCACGACACCTCAGACGTGTTGAAGAGGTCACTCTCCAGCCGGCCAAGCCCAGAGGGACTCTCCACAGAGTTATCCAGTGTGAGGTGGTACTCCCCTGTGACAGGCATGACAGAGAAAGAGATTACAGACTAGATGTCCCAGATAGACATTGAAAAACTCAATAATGAATACATTGTAAATATGCAGAGGTCAAATAGTGAATAGTGAAAACACTGTTGAGAGGTTATCATCTATTTGAGCATTACGCCAGGTTCTTGTGCTACTCTAGTCTGATTTTTATCTTGTTGATAAAAGACATATAATTCCATGCCTCTATTAGGTATCATAAATTAAACAATCTATTGTTTCTGAACAAATTGCTTTTGAACTTATGTTTGACAGTGAAAAAGGAAGAAAAGGTGAAAAGAAACCTACTGAGTTGAATTGGCCTCTTGCTCACAACCATAAAAGATCATAAAAAAATATTGCTAAAGCTGCAGCATGTAACAAATGTGTAGTGTACATTATGTCTCTTGCTGTTTTTGGTTACAGTCTTTCATGATCTACCAATCAGTATGGGACAATGAACAATATTACAGCAAATCCTGTAGATATTGTCACTTCACATCTCTACCATGAGGGGAAATATTTACACTTTAATCTATTGTGTCTTGTTTTGTCATGCGAGTCAGTACCTTCTCCGCTTGGTGTTCGCGATAGCCCTGCTGCAGTCCAGCCACAAAGTGGTGCAAGATTCTCATTAAAATCACATTGTGTTACATATTCTAGGAGGAGAGAATTAATTGACAATGTTCAGCAATATGACCAAAGAGTGCATTAAGTGCAGAGGCAAACAGACTATATTCTGTTACCTTTATTTCAAACTATAACAAACTATATTCTGCTACCTTTTTTCCATATCTTAAGTATTTCATGAAATGAGCACCTTTTTAACTTAAATCTAACTGATTTGTCTTTTTACGAATTGTGACATTGTCATGAGTACATGTCACCATTCACCGATTGGGAGCGGTTCAGTAGCACAGGAAATACAGTGTTATTGACCTACATATCAGAACCATTTCCATCTCGGGTTGTTTCACAAATTTGATATATATGAATTATCCAACAAGCAAAAAAGCTTTTTAATTAGGGAGGAAAGCTTAGCTTCTGGTGGTTGTGATCACAGTACCTGTATTTGTCCTCCAATTTGGAAGTGTAACAGATGAATTGCTGTCATCAAATCTTGAACCAAGACAAACCACACAATCAGCCACACAGACAAGAAAGCACTGAGCAGCCTGAAGTGCTGAAAAGGGCCAGGCATTCTCACCTTGTGTAGGACTCTCCACGCAGGATACTCATGCAGGCCACTGCAGAGAGAAGCCACACACCTGTGGCTCTTGGCATGATGCACTGTTCCTACTGTCTGACTGATACTGTTCAGTGGCTACGTGTGTGCGGTGGACTAGAGAGAGCACTACCTTGATCCTTGCCACTATCACACTCTAACTGAGGAGGGAGTGGACAGTGTCTGGAGTTTTAAAGGCTGGTCAGAGGCCGTCAGGTGTGTGTGTGGGGGAGGGTGGGTTACAACAGAAGAATGATAATGAGAGGAAATGATGTCAACCACCCCCCCCCCCCCCAACACACACACACACGCGCACACACATAGAGACAGACAGACAGACAGATTTCTTAAGAACGGAACTGAAGGCATGTCAGACATGTCATAAAACAACATTACGGTATCTCTACATAAATCAGTTTCATGCAGATATTGCTGAGAGCACATGGAGAGGATGTAGTTACTGTAGTGCATAAGGTGAAGAGAGTATCAGCGAGGATGTTTATGACTTGGTATCTGATACAGTTAAAGGCAGATTTATTCTTAAATGCATTCTAAACGAGAAGAGCACTCGGAGAGCGCAGACCTTCGCTGAGGCAATATAGGGTCACTGACCCAATACAAACCCAATACAGACATGTTCCGGATCACCACCAAAAGTTAAACAACTGTTTCTTGGCCTAATACCCACATTTTCCAAAATGTCCTTCAAATTACTATTTGCTCCCTTAGGAGTTATTCTTACGCTGCTTTGGACATGTTCCCTCACACTCTTACACACATCTTGTCTGGGTTTCCATTTACTAACCATTAATTTCATCACAAACCCTTAGAAACATGGCAACACTGATTAATGCTTAACCTGGTGCATATTTACTGAGCTCTTTTGGTTGGCCATTGCTGACAATGGCAGCCAGTGGTACAAGCAGTTCCCCTTCACAGAAGAAAGAGAGCACTGTTCCAGTTCCACAATTCTCCTGTCACTATTGATTTATAAGGACCCCCTGTCTCTATTAAGGACTCACATTATTTTTTTGTGTCTTTGTTTCCCAAACTTAAAATGAGAAGTGGCCAGAGCTCTGACACTGTCACAGTCACTTTTTCTTCTCGCAACATGCAGATGGGGCATTACACATCTTTTTTGTCACTCATATAGGCTATGTTTTAAAAGTCGCACTCCTTAAAAATAAAAAAAAGAGTATGTAAGCTGTTGCACATGGAGAGGTTTTTTTTTTTCATGTTGATAACAGGATACCGGTAGTGAGCTGCAGCTAATCTGAGCAGCAGTTGAGCTGAAATAAAAACATACAATAAAAATGACATCCTGTTATAAATGAAATTAAATAAAACTTGTGAAACACGATGTGAAATAGATTCAAAGTTTTTATTTTATGGTCTATTGTTGTGAAACTAAGTGAGAAGATTTACTGGATTGTAAATTGCATTTATATAGTCCCTATGTCCAAAGATTTCAGATAAGATTATATTGTCTGTCAGCAATAAAAATTTCTACCATTACACAAAATGATGGACTCCTAGGCCAATAGTTATCAAAGCACATAATATTCTAAATTGGTTAAGACACAGAACTAGATGATGTTGCACTTCGCATTAAAACTTTACTGTCAGAAGTGGGATTCGAACCCACGCCTCCAGGGGAGACTGCGACCTGAACGCAGCGCCTTAGACCGCTCGGCCATCCTGACTCCACAAGAGACAGTGACGTCACACCATAGAGAGCGACAAAACTAAAACGCGTGAAGACGCGTCTACTTCTCGTCAAACGTGTGCTAGTCAACAGACGTAGGTTTGCTTAAATTTTAACTGGCTCGAGAACATCTTTGAAAAAGCCGTCTGTCTGTAGTTTATTACATGCAGTAATTTGATCTACTAGCTAGTCTACTAGGGCTAGACTACTAAGCAGCCATTAAGCAACATGCCATAAGCGAATATTAATGTCAGTGCGGCAAACCCGATTTTATAGGATACAGTCCGTGGGCTAACCTAGGCTAGTCATTACTGTAAATTATGTCGTTTGCAAATGGGAATCTGAAAGACGCTAGACGACTAGCAAAACAATTTGTTAGACAGAGGTGTATTATTGCTAAACTACGTTTCAGTCCGTGTCAGGAACTTTTTTGTGCGTGTAACTTATCCCGATCATCTTCTGTTTACCCTCGAGAGCCCATGTTGTGTGGTGTTGAATGTTCCTTTATTCTCTACCACGACCACCATGCGATCAGATAGAAAACGAAAGAATGTCTTCCTTTTTAGACCTAACGAAAAAGCACACATCGGTTATGATAATGGTTAGAAGGTGGTAAGCCTACAGAAGGCAACAGCCAAGAACGTCGTGGGTTCAATTTCTGCCGCACCAGTAGCCTAATTACCCAGGGCACTAAACTCACTGTTGCAGTAAATAGGCTACATGAAAAATCAAGAGTCCAAAGATAGATAGGCAAGCACATCATCCTGATATAAGCTAATGAAGGAAATGCGCATCTGGCATAGAAACAAATGTCCCTAAAACGTCAGGTCTGGAATGTTCTCCACCGTTGATATGTATATACACAGCAACATTGTTGCTGCTAGGCATATCATGGTTCTGGTGATTTGATGACACCCAGCAGGTTTAAAGCAGTAATTTGTGTTCCTGCCAGGAAGTAGGTGCAACTGAGATAAGAAATGCGGCAGATGCCTCAAGTATGGGACAATTAGCATGGGGATCCATTTAGTGTCAGCTTTGGCACTAGGCTATTCATTTGTGGACGGAAGTTATAACACTAACTGCCAGCCGAGATGAGCCTGCTCTCTAACTGATGATAATATGGGCACATGAAAAACAACACTATAAAAAAGTGCTAGAGTATTTGTGGTCTATGTAACAGGTCAGAGTAGTATAGTAAACAGACACATCTTTGCTGAACCAGCAGTGGAGAATCTTCTACAATTTTACACAGAATGTTTCCTGGTCTGCTTCTATGCTTGGAAGAGGCCCCTATATGTCCAGGTGCAGTGAATGAACTGGAAAGCGTGTGAATGAATCTCCCTGTCCTCTCTTGTTTCCTCATCTTAGTTAGCTGTCCTGTATGGCTCTTAATTTTTTCATTTTCATTTTCATTTCATCAGCTCTGCATCATTAGTCTAGCAGAAATTTCTTGGACCCAGGAAGGAGTAGTCTAAACTTTTATGACTTAAATGTCATCTATAGGCCTAGAGGATGAAATTTTACTTGGTTGCTATTTGCCACACTGGGCAATTTGCATAATTTGGAAATAAAGAAGATCTCCTATTTAAATGAATTGAATTCTGGTGGATTTTGGAAGATAATGTGCACAACTAGTATATTTTGGTCTAAAGCAGGAAGGGGAAACTGATTTCACCATACATCCCATATATTTTCTGAAAGCGTAGACCCTCAGGATGTGATATAACACACCATGGTATGACACATGGCATACCCCACCCTCCTCATTACAATAAAGCCCATAATTAAGGAATTTGGTGTTTGCAAGTTGGGCTGTTTTTGGTGACATTTAGGCCAGCAGCATTTAGGTGAAACATATTAGACCCCATAACCCATGTATTCTGAGAACTTATACCTTCTGGATTTGTCCTATAATATTTTTTTACATGTCCCACCCCCCTCCTTATTTTAAAGCCCATGCCTGTTTTGGGGGGAAATTGGGTACATTTCTCATTCAAAAGGGCTTGTGGAATGTAGGAAAAAGTAATTAGCCCCCATAAGTAATACCTTTTTTGAAAGCAGAGGACCTCAGGACATCAGTAAACATAAATTGAGACAGTTCCCACACCCCTCCTCCCCTTTTTCTACTCATACACAGGTCATTTGAACCTGAGGCACTAAAGGGAAATTAATCTACCCCTTAAGCCACACCTTTTCTGAAAACATACACCCACAGGGTGTCATAAAATATAAATTGAAACAGGTCCCCCCCTCTCTTCACTACCCATCTATATGGCAGTGAGTATTATTAATATGGGTATACTTTACTTTACTAATACTTTGGGCCTGTGTCATATAGGGAAGCCATTAACCCCAATAAAGCATACCTTTTTGAAAGCAAATAACCTCAGGGTATCAGTAAACATAAGTGGAGACAGGTGCCACCCTCCTCCCCCCCTTGCTACCTATGCGTCATTTGGGGCGTCAATGGGCTAACAATCTAGATGTTGGACCGGTGAGCAGAGGGTCTCAACTGAGCAACTGACGAGGTGCCCTTCAGCAAGGCCACAGCTCCCCCGGTGCTTAGCCTAACAAGCCCCGGTTTATTAAGGGTTAACTGCAGAAATTACAGTATACTCTGCTGTAAGTGGTGTTGGCAAGGGGCCAGTACTCCTGGTACTCTTCCCTCTGGCCAGAGTACTGTGGAGGTGCTTCGGATGATTCTAATTTACTGTGGTCATAAAAGGCCCCGGGACACTTGTCGAAAAGAGTAGGGGGTTTCTCAACGTCCTAGTTCATTTAATCTAATCTCCTAATCATCCCCCATATGTACTGTAATTTGCTGACACATTCATACCTCACTGTGCTCCTCAAGCTGGTGGGTGGTGGGATTTCTGGCCAGAAATGGTTGCTGTGCATCACCCAGTAGGGTGCTACACACTAGTGGCAATTAGTGAGGTCCCCCCTCACTGGGCGTCTTGAAAAAAGCTAAGTAAATTTAGTGATTCTTTCATTCATTGAGTACTGGTGACATGGGCATAAAGTCAACACGTTTGGACTTTTGGCATTAAGCAAACTAATCTCCCTAAACCATATCTTTTCTGAAAGCACCCATCCACAGTATGTCAAAGCATAAAATACAAGTAATATATATCCAGGGAGGTCCCCCACACATCATACATACTGCATTGAGTGTTAGTAATGTGTATTAGTAATACAGCCAGTACCTTTGGGCCTGTGGCATCAAGGGGAAAGTTCCTGAAAGCATGTAACCTCAGGCTCCTCAAGCCCCCACTATATTTAACCAAAAAAAACAAAACAAACTGAAAAAGGAAAGGAAACTCAATACTGGTAAAAATGTAAACTATCAGTCTTTGAATTTGAAATGATCAGAATTTGAATTGTGTTGTTCCTCACAGGCTGCATATAAAAAAATGTTTTTCCTTGATATAAAGGCTTATACAAGACATATATAAAGGTTTATACAAGACATACATGCCAGATATTAATAGCCTAGAGTGCCTGAAAACAACATGAGATAACATGTATAGTTTGCTCTAACAACGACCAAGATAATTCTGGGGAAATAAATGTAGTCAAAGTAGCCTAAAATTGTCTAATCCCCACGGGGTTAATCGGTTTAATCAGATTATTATGCTCATTGCCCTAAATGCAACTTTTAGCAACCAAGTTCAATTTCATCCACAAGACCTATGGATGACATTTCTGGAAAAAAACAATTAGACTACTCAACATTTCTGGGTCAACTATGGGGCCCTATGGAGTTTCTGCTAGACAACATAGTGTTCTCGTTGGGAGGATGGCGTGGGGAGCATTGGTAGTGACAGGAAAAGGAACTGTGTGTTTTCTTGTTTAGAAGATTAGGACGGACT
Source organism: Tenualosa ilisha (assembly GCA_015244755.2). NCBI lineage: Eukaryota > Metazoa > Chordata > Actinopteri > Clupeiformes > Clupeidae > Tenualosa > Tenualosa ilisha. The sequence goes on from PYXC01002106.1 coordinate 1,878,145, forward strand.
TTTTTTTTATGAAATACTGCCTCCCTTGCAATGTGGAATTTGATATATGGCTTACATTACGCATAGATTCTTTAAAGTGACTATCATATCATGAATGCTATAGGCTGTTTTAAATAGTTATTTAGGTCATTGTGCTTGATTGCACTGTGGCGATAGATTAGCAGCTATTGGTATCACCAGCTGTTCTCACTGCTAGGTCGCTTCAGCATTGAAATCTGCAGGACCCATTGTCTTATACCGTACCTTGCTTACCTTGTACCATTTTAAAGTAAAATCAGTATTGTTTTTCTTATTTACACTACAAATGTGTCCAAATTTCTACAGTAATCTAAAATTTCAGCAGGTTTTCAACAATAAGTTAGTTGTTTTGAATAGAGTGGCGACAGTTTCTAAGTACTTTAGGTGTGATAAATGACGGAAAGTCAAGTTATTTTATCTTGCATCCTAAAAAGACCATCTGAACCTAATACATCTATTGTACAAGTCCACATACTGTATTCTAACACATTCTAATGCATTATGTTGATACAAGCACATTATGATTTTCTTATTATTAATTAGATAAATACTAAGTGTAATATGTTTCACCCATGAATCTCTGTTGGTCACCTTGGTTTGGTGACTCACCACATGTAACTTAACATCCTGTGTGTGTACCACTAGGCTGTTGTGGAGTCGTCATGGAAAGTTTTAGGGAGGTGAAACCTCTGAGAGAACACTGCTCACACTCCATAAAATATTACCACAGCAGGTAACAGCCCACTGCAAACATCTCGAGGGCAGACAGAGTACTCAACACAGTGAATACATTCCACTGCACACTGGATTCCAATGCAAAGACACTTGATTGAAAGGTATATAGATAAATTGAGGCCTGGCCAATAAACGTGAGTGCTGTTCACACAGAGGGTGTCCCTTTCCCCCTTCCTTGAACTTCCAGTCCTTCCTTAATTGCAACAGCATATATTAGTTCAGTCATCACGCCTCACTTTTAGTGGAATGGTAACTTTATCAATACGAATCATCAGCTGTTCACTTTGGCTTGCAGCCTTATCAGGCTCTTATCTGAGACTAAAGTCTGCTGTTGTAATAAAATGATTTTAGGTGTGTTTATGTGTGTGTGTGTGTTACGTAAAACACCCATTAGTCAATAATGACTACTGTCCTGTGTGTTTAATAAGAAAGCAGGACATTGTGTCTCACCCTATATTTAGAAGATAAGACCTTTTTCTCATGTGTACATGTGGTGACTTAAAACCTGTATGATATTTTGTCTGTCGGCAACAAGGCTGTCCATTGAGGCAATTATTAACCAAGTAACAACATTTTAAAGTTTATCACTTGGGGGTTTGCCACACACAGGAAAGCACCAAAAATAGACTTGTACTGGTCACACTACAGGGAGTGGTGGGGTCTGGAGGGGACAAGCACTGCCTAACAGTGACAGGACAGACTGGCCTACCGGGAACTTGAAGAATGGGACATCCATCACCAGATACATGCACCATTAGGTAGTATAGGCCATGCATGGTGAGTTGTGAATATGGGATGATGTCTACACCAGCTGGAAATGAATTTACTTTTTTTTGCGTAGCACGTCATTCAGTCCCAGTCTTCTACTGTCACTCACACACACACACACACACACACGGTCGACCTGTTAAACATTAAGGACTCCTTAACCATGACAGCATGCTATGTAAGTCACAACTGCTGCTTTGACAACATGCATGGACAACTCAGTTTATTATGTTGAAAAGGCCACAGGATACCAGGCATGAAACAACAGCATAGCAATGTGAATGTAACTGGTAGGCCATTAACTTGTGTTTAGTCATCCTCCTAGAGTCCTGTGA